>QFDD01120196.1:0-42029 GCA_006871305.1 Vachellia collinsii
GTCTAACCGATGTGGGACTTGGGCGCACCCTGCCTACTACGTCTCCCTTCCCTCTTCACCCACTCCGGGGTCCCTCAAGGTGTTAGGTCCCTAGCAGCGCTTGGTGTAAGTTAGACTCGTCCAAAGTGAAGGCCATAAATGTAGTCAAGGTGCGGCCTTTGACATCCGAGGCGCCTTTTGAGTGACTATGGGACCCCAAAAGGACAAAATCCTGTGCCTACAGGTGGCTAAATAGGGACAATACCTTAAGATGTTACAATATGGTATCAGAGCCGAGGACGTCTCTTTCCGTTGGTGGCGAAAGTGTAACACCAAGCGCTGTTAGGGACCTAGCACCCTGAGGGACCCCGTAGTGGGTGACGGGGGAAGGGAGACGCAGTAGGCAGGTGCACTCAAGTCCCACATCAGTTAGACTCGCCCAAAGTAAATGCCATATATGTAGTCAAGATGTTGCCTTTGACATCCGAAATGCCTTTTGAGTGACTATGGGATCTTAAAAGGACAAAACCTTGTGCCTACGGGTGGCTAAACAGGGACAATACCTCAGGATGTTACAAATATGACATTAGACATCGGTTTAAAATGTGACATCTAATCAAGTGACATTGATTCTTAAATATACGTCGTCGGTTATAGACATAACGTTTATATCCAAAACAACGTTGTCACTTAATAAACAACTGACGACATTACAAGTAAAGGCCGATGATTATTTTTCTCATAAACTTCACTCAAATGAAATATAAACGTCAGTGAAGTAATGAAACCGACAACTAAATATATTTTAAAAACTTGGTTCAGTTTAATAATCGATGTCTTGTTTCTTGTTTTCTTTCTTTCTTTCAAAATATGTGCTCATACTCAACTAGCTGCTCTTGATAAAATGGCATAGCATAAATTCAGTTCAACACCACCGTAATGTTTATACATTGAACAAATGAAACCATAATTTTATAAATGTTAAACAAATTACATATAGAGCTTATGGACAATACATAATTGAATAAAAATATATATATGAATACACTCTAAGGCCAAAGGGGTCTATCCTTCAAGTTTATATCTAACTAAGTAATGTGAAAACTGTACATGTATACAACATTTTTAGCTTTCATAATGATCAATTTTTGGCTAGCAATGCACTGGCCAACATATTGCGTATGTAATTTATTTTGTGCTTTGAATACGAAGTGATCTCTTCAAATGCCTGCAAATGGGAAGGAAATATGTTATATATAGATTGACATCAAAATAACTAAAATTAATTTCAACTTAAATGAATTTGTTTGGTGTCACTTACCTTATCGAGATCAACAATAACCCTAGTTGTCACAATCTTATACATGTATCGGATAATATAGTACCCGCACTCAGCAGTACTTGGTTGACTCCGATACTAAACAAATACATTTGTCAAGATAATGAAAAATTGATATTATCAAGTAGGAAATGAATGCTTTGTGAAAAGTAAACTTACTTTAAGATAGAGTATTGTAGGGTCTTCAACTTTCTTCCTTTTCCGCTTTTTGCCTACCTCGTCATCTTCATCGTCCATAACAAATGTCATTATAGCTTTCATGCCCCTAAAATCAAATAAAAAAAGATAAGATAGACTATGCAATTAACTTGACAAAAAATAATCAAGGGGGAAGATATATTAAACTCACATTTCGAAGATGTCCTTGGTTTTTCGCAACTGGCTTGCCTCCAAGGAAATCAAACCAATAAATGATATTATGCTGAGGACAAAGCACAACTAGTGTCCAATGACCACTACAAGGTATAAAACACAACTTCAATCAGAACACATTGAATTCAATAATTGAACAAGTAACTAAGGTAGATACCTACCCTTCTACAAGGGGTGCCAAGTAGCATTCCAGGTTGCTATTAACGATTGTTTTGATTATGTATGTTTTTCTTCTACTGGCCTACGGTCCAAGCCCCTACAACTTCTCGGGACACATGAGACCAAACTTCTATGGCATTTCTTTGACAGTTTAGACCTTGTCATTCAGCATCCTAGAGTGGAAAATTGAGAGAAATCAATATGAGTATAAAACAAATATGAAATGAATCAAAGCTTTGGATACTTATAGAATCGCAAGTCTCATGAAGGATGATTCAAGTTCCTAAAACCGTAAAAACCCCATCATGTCCTTCTTATCCAATGGGAATTCATACTGCATATCCCCTACAGCCCCTTGTGGCATCAAGTATGTATATGCATTTTCAACATGGGGGTCCATATCTCAGAGCAGTGAAAGATGCAGGTATTTAATAGTGAAGTCATCACTAACAGGAGACAATGGGGGCTTTGGATTGGTGGCTGCAACATAATAGAGAGCATCAATGGAAATGACATAATCACAGACAACCAAGTAATTCACTTTCCAACTTCTGCATGTACCTTCTTAGCAGATGGAAGGTTCAACTGCACAGACTTCTTGATGGTGGCAGTGCTTTCTACAAGACTTGTGGGTCAAGCAATGAAAGTCCCTATTGCTTGGCCTACACTACTAACCTCCTTAATAGGAAATGGCACTACTACATCTAATTGACCTTCCTGAACTACCATCACCGTCACCTTAACTTGGTCCTTCTAAATTTGTTTGTGGTGGATTGTTGTATCATTAGGGTACATGAGGCTATTAGCAACAGCGTGCTTCGTTGGCTTGTTTAAGTACAAGACACAACAGTTGTGAGTGCATGATCAAATATGTGTGTAATAATACCCTTAGTTTTATCCCATTGACATACCAAGTGGAAGCATTTGAAATCACTTTAGTTGGTCATACCTTGTGAAAATTGGAGTTTAAAAAAAAATTTGCTTTGGGTTTACCATTTATAACTCTCTAAAAATACCCTTATCTTTAAAAAATCATAATTAATTGCAAAAAATTGAAATTGAGTGATTCTAAGTTCTATGAGAAGATAACTAGATAAACTTGAGTGGAAAAATAAGTTCTTGACCTTTTTACTTTAAAATCATGCCTAGTTTTAATTTTAAAATGTATTGTTTATTTGTCATTTTCTATTTTTCCAGTATTTTTGCCCAACTTTGCAAGGCCATATTTCTCAGCATGATTATCAAATTTGAACATATTACCACTCATTTTAAAGGGAAAAATTATATCTATTTGGTGGTAAAATATCACTTCCTAACTCACACGATTGCTACAAAATGAGTTGGTCAACTTTAGGTCAATTTTGTTGACTTTTAATCCCTTTTTCTCATACTTGGTCCAATTGAAGTATTATTGCTTTAACTTGCAACATTAATGCTTTTGAAGCATTTTGATCTATTCTAGCATGCTTGAAAAGAAATCTACCACTACACATTTTATCATTCATAAACCACACATAAGACCCTTATGGATATTTACAACCTTTAACAAAATGGTCATCAAGTACTTACCAAACCTCCAAGCATTCTCTTTCTTTCTTCTTCTCTTCTTGCACAAAGGTAGCCTTAGGGTTTAGTTACATTGGTTGGGTAAGATTCTTGGGAATCTTAGTAGCATAAGCAACCATTATTCAATCACATACATGCATTAAAAACATGATACATGCATATATATACTTAATTAACATGGACCTTGAGAATGGATCACCAGGCACACCTTATATGTCAAACCATATAACATAGACCAAGGCATCATTGCATAAGAGCAATCTTCATCATACCAAAACCTTATCATTCACACCATAGTATATTATCTAATTCATAGCAAAACAAGTAATCATACAATTAAATACAATGATATGCAATTAAAACAATAATTTCTAAGCTACCTTTTCCTCCTTGCTTTTCTTGATCCCTTGCTTGTCAACTCTTTTCTTAATGTCCAATAGTCTTAGGTATTCTTAACTTGCTCTCTTCATAGCTATTATTAACTTGCTCTCTTTAACCTTAACTTTGTACTTTTGCATCCATGGGTTTCAAAATTTATCTAACATGCTTCTCCTATATAACTTTGCATTTAGATTCCATTTTTAGGCTCAAATAGCTCAAAAGAAATCTCCTTCCTTTCAACTACTCAAAACAGCAATTTGAAGGGAGTTGTTGTACAAAATTTTAAGCTTTGTTTCTAGTTCTTCCAAACTTGGTTTCTCACTTATACCCTACACAATTTTGCAGTTTAAACTCAATGGAAGCATCAAAATCATCAAAATCACATTCCTTCTTCCATTTTCCCTGCAGGCCGAAATAGTATAGAAAAAATTGCAACAACATGATTTTTCAATCTCTCTTGCTTTATACATGCATAATCTTATTTCTAGACTATTTTCCAATCATTATTCAACATAAAAACACTCCTCCCTTGCCAATCAATTTCATGTAGCAGCCCATGAACAGTGATTTTATACCAAAAATTACAAACAAGCTCTAATCAACTCAACCCAAGCATCAACATGTAGCAAATTAAGCATAGAGTTGATTATGGCACTTACCTCTTCCAATTTTTGCTATTTCTTGTTTTTTCACTTCAGCCACTTTTCAAAACCTTCTCTTGAATCTCTTGAACCACAACACCAAAGGAAAAATTGCACCGATTAAAAGGGAGATGAGAGCTCATAGATGAGTTTTATGGAAGAAATTGAACTCTTACCTTGAGTTTTGTTTGATTCCACTTCCTCTCCATGCTTTGAAGTCTCAAGACCTCTCCTCTCTACTTTCCTATGAGTGCTGGTCGTGCTTCTGTAGAAATGGTTGCTGGAAAGTGCTTTTAAAAACAGTATATTAAGTTTAATGAAGGTGGGGTCCCATTACACTGACAGAGTAACTTTACACTGATGTAATCTACCACTTTAAGTTAAATATCCTTCTTGATTTTGCTCTTTAAATAAGAAGAGCACAAGTGGCAAGTATTCAAACCCCACAATCTCCTTTATGAAAGCAAGACTACTTTATGGTTATTTTCCCCAAAAATTTTCTTTCGAAAATGCTTTTCGGGGATTTTCTGATCATTTGACCAATTTAGTATCAATAAAAATTCCTATAATTCATTTGCTCTTATTATCATTTTTCCTTCCTCAATTCTCATTCTGGATGTGTCTTTAATTAATTTCTGAATAAAACCTTAATTCGAGGTTTTTCCGGGCCTTTTCTTTCCGTTTTAATAGATTGCTTCTAACTTCTCTTGAAACCAATTTTATAAAATATTACAATTCTTGAGCTATTTTTCATTTCTTTGAAACCAAATATTTGAGGCCTCTAGATATTTTAAATAATCATTTTTGACTAATTATTTTATTAAATAGCCAAATATTAAATAACCTTTAAAATTCCCGCAAAGGTTATTTATGTCATTTTGACTTAAACAGGGTCTCAATTACTAATAAGTGAATTTTTTTCTATCTTTTGGGACTCTGTAAAATTTTCTGATATTTTGGTCAAACTTTGACCAAAATGCCCTTTGACTTTTCTCAATTTACCAAAATGCCATTGAATTACCAAAGTGACAATTTGGTCCCAAGAATTTTGAATTTACACTTAGGTCCCTATTTAAAATATCCCTTTGGTCCTTTTCTTTTCAAAATGACATTTTAGTCCATCCTTTCCTTTCTACATCCATATTTTCCCTTTCGTTATTCTTTCTATCTCTGCTCACATTTTTCCTTTTATTTTCTTTCGCCTTTAACTTTCCTTTGTCGAGTCAAATGCAACATAATTTCTAAAGAATCTTTTTATTTGATACGAATCTTCGTAAAATTGAGTTTGATAGCATTTATCGATCAAGCTCATTACCAAACTCTTAGGCCTAGAAATTCGGGATATGACAGTGCGCATCATGTGAACTACCTTCCTATCCAGCCAATACAAACGTAAAGCATATGTCCCAATCACAAACCACCATTACATTTTGTGTAGTGATTCCTTTTCTTCTCAAATATTTTATTTTTTCTGATGCTCTGACAACACATGGGATGTGTGTGCCATCAATTGCTCTAATAGATTTTTAAAAAAAGCCCAATAAAGATTACTGTGGCAGATTTTCATTTGAACATTCTCAAATGTTGGATCCTGTAGTTTGATAATGTACATTGCAAGCCTACAACATGCCAATAGGACATTATGAAAATGCTTGTGAATTGTCTCGGCTGAGCAATGGAATTTTTCTTGTTGCATCCTACTCCCTTGCGCATGTCCAACAATTTGTAAGAAAATTCCAACCATTTCATGTATCCCCATGTCGCTGGTTTCTCTCAAACATGATGTTGCAATTCAAAGCAAAGTGAACAAAACACATGCTTCTCCATCCTAAACATTTTGTAACATTTTATGGGATGGCCCTTTAAGATATCATTGACCCATGCATGACCTGTATAACCACTGGTGTGTCATGGTTCTTTACACAGATTCAATCTAGCATATGCACCAACAATTGCAGCAGAACGTAAAAATATCTTTCGTCGTCACCTAGCACACTCTTCAATATGTGTATATTTGTTGTCCATAGTTGTTTACTTTCGACCTATTGACATACACATTAACCCATGAACTTGTTATATGAACTATAAAACATTTTAAATTGTGAAATCATGCACACATACTAGCAATGTCATTCGTAATAGAAGGGAAGACATATATAATAGTCATGTATGTCTACCAAATAAATTTATCTTCGGATTAATTACTACAACAAATAGTCGGTTAAAAAACTACTTATTAGGTCCATAACATTGATGCCTCAGATAAAACAGAAGCATGTCCTTCATATGCTTCAAACCCACATACGCTTCCCTTACAAATGGATCTCTAATAAGGTGTTTTATGCATAGTTTATGGAACTCAACATCACGGACAACTTCCTCAAGTTGATTGAGGTGAGCCAATATGATGGGAATTGAGACATCATAAGCATGTGCATTTTCTACCATCTTTTTGGCATCATGTGCTTCCTCCAACATCCTTGCAGCATGTGCTTCATCCGCTATCTTTGCAATTGCATATGCCATAGTAGTAGAGGCTGACACTTTCTTCTTCATCATGACATCTATTCTCCTCACCCCCAACAAGATACTTATAGTTCTACCACCACTAGCGATTATGTCTTCTGTGCTTGTTCTCCTCTATCCACTACCTCAGCTACTTGCCTTGAAAGTCACAGAATTATGCTCTACACTCACACCAGCTGCCTCCATTATGTCATCACTATTTCCAGACCCTTCTTCCAAATCAACTTGAGGCATTCCATCAGTTGGAAGTGATGAACTTGATGGTGCCCACTAAAGTGGTCCTGTTGCCACCACATTTCCAAACAATTAGGTTAATTCATCCCCTCAACTTGAATTTATAGTAACCCGGGATTTCCTAAACATTCAATACCAATAAATTAGTTACATAATATAAAAAATCTATTACATGGGATATAAATATTTAACATTACAAAATTTAATTGCTTACCAATATTTTCCTCTCCTACCACTCTTCAATGGCAGTAATTATCTTCCTCTCAGGATCCCATCCCACGCCAGTCTCACAAATCAGCCTTTGCCACACCTGCCAATCCTTTCGTAAGGCATCATATTTGTTTTTCAACTGCAGCTTAGAGTACACTTTTATAGTTTTTGTAGTGAAGGCGTTGGCAATTTGGATCCATCCAAGCTTGGTGAAGCTATTAGATTTTCTTTTTCTAGAATTAACTTGTTTGACATACAAATCAATGAACACCTTTGTGGTGTTCATATCCCATGAAGCTTTCTCATTACTCATGATGCTATACAACAAATACAACACTTAATACTAACTATAGCAAGAATATAAAAGTCAAAAACATCTTTTCTTCCACTAATCATACATCATACTGATAAGGCATTTGTTTAAGTATTAGCAATTCTGGACAAAAAGAAAAAAGCATTAGCAACATGCTTATATACAACTCATTCCCAGTTAATAGCTCAGATACAAAACAACTCTTAACATGCAAACAGAAAACATGAACACGAGATTTTCAAAATATAGCAAACCAAATATGGAAAACTTTTTCCTCATTTCCCCCTTCTTAGCCGTTTATAATCTTTAAAAGCTACTTAATTAGTTATTATTAGAATTCGCAAAATATAGGATAGTACCCTCTAAGAAACTGTAAAAATTAATATTGTTGTCTAATCTAAATAATTGAATCAACAGGGTTTTCCAGTTAATAATGAAAAATATACAAGCCCCACATTCATCTCCCTTTGTCTAGAAAAAAAGGAATTATATAGCTAGCCCTTGGAGGTAATAATTGTCCTTGGACTTTCTTTCATTTCCTGTTTTAGGCATATAGATTGAGCTTTGAAGTGGAGGATCTTTTAAGTGATATAAACTACTATATACTAATTAGTACAATTCTTTTCAGTTGTTAGTATCAAATTAAGTTAATTAAAGTGTTAGATACATCAATGTAACACTGCTTAAGACTCTGTAACGTAGCCTAACATAAATACATCCCTCACTGGAAAACTACGAAGCCTCAAAATATTGCAAATAGATAACCCAAATAAACAATAAGCACCGGCAAACAAAAAAAGCTCTATAATGGGAAAACAAAATTGCAAACTCGAATTTGAAGCACTAGCAAACCAAAGTAGCAAAGTAACCAGAGTAGGTGAAATGCAAGAGGATGAAAATGATAAAATTGAAGAGGAGATAAAGGATGCTACTAATTAGGAGGGAAGACAACAAAAACCACCACCCCAACAACTCACCAATATTCCGAGAAGATGAAGCTAACAAGCCAAGGAGTGACAGATGTGAGAACCCAAAGCAAGAACTTTTGTCTACTCGAAGCTGAGGAGAAACTCACCAGGGATGGTGCTCCATTAAGGGAAGACAATAGGCAAGGAAGACGAGGCTGCGAAGCTGCAATGTTGAGTTAGGGAAGAAGAGTTGAGGAGAAAGTAGAAGGGATCGGTGTGTCATTTATGAAGTCATACACGCACACCCATCGATGAAACAATCATTTAAAAGGTACAAATATAAGAAAAATATATATTTTAGTCGTCAATTATAATAATAAGTGACATCTTTAAAATAAATGCATAACAATAGTCGTTGGTTAAATTAATATGCTGACTACTAATATGAATTATAGACGTCGATTAAAATTAACCATCAACTTAAATTCAAATTTATTATGTTTTCCAAAGCTAAAAAATTAAAGCGTCATTTTTTTTACAAACCCATGATGTATATTTGAATGTCTCACTTTAGGCGTCAGCTATTGTTTATAACCAACGACAAATTATTTTGCAACTTCATTTTTATTACAAAAATGCCACCACCTCTCTTATGACGTTGGTTTATTATTTAACCGACGATAAATGGTGATGTTAATCCACATTTTCGTAGTAGTGAATATATGGAAAGTTTCACATAGAAGCTTGATCCATTGTATTTGGAATTTTATGGAATAAGTTATGATTTTTCAAAATTATTGAAAAATGATTCAAAGTCAAGAAAAGAAAATCAAATAATGTTAAGGGGTAGAAATGAAATTATGAGAGAAAGAGGAGTTAAATAAAGTTATATGAGCGTATAATTAACGTAATATTATACGTATATGTTTTTAGGATTTGACATTTGGTTGAGCATCCCGTTGAGGACTGGAAATGGGAATACAAAGGAAGGTAAAAGTAAACAAAGAGATATAGGTAGAAACCCCTTTTATTTTATTGTTATGTATTTAAATTCTACATGATTGTATGTGCCATGTGATGTGCCGTAAACTATTGCCGTATGATGTTGAGGTAGAACCACGTGCCGTAAACTATTGTCATATGATGTTGAGGTGAAACCTCGTGCCAAAAATTATTGCCGTATGATATTGAGGTGAAACCTCGTACTGTAAATTATTGTCTTGTGATGTTAAAGTGAGACCTTATGATGTGTACTATTGCCGTATATGCCATATGAACATGTGACTTATTTTACATGATTATGAATTTTATATATAACTATATCATAAATTGTGGTTTCTACAGGGACTTTTGAATCCCACCCCCTTTTCCAACAAAATATACCAGAGGCGGGTAGTTCAAAAGGTAAGGAATTGGTGACAAGAGAAGAATAGAATGGAGATGGAAGAACCCCTTTACATATAATTTGGTTTAATTAGAAGTTTTATGTTTTATTTAGATATAATCTTAGATGACTTAGATAGGTGATAAGTGCATATTTCATCATGTTAATTCATATATTTTGGCATGGAAAGTGGAGATAAGTGGCTTAAAATATTGATTTTTTTATGAGCATAATGTTGCATTAAGCATGAGAAGATTCTAGGAAATAATTACTTTATATAGTGAACTTGTTGTTTTGAGACTTAACTACATTTTCTGGAATTGCAGGGACTGAAAGAGGATAGTTATAGACCAAATTTATTGTAGAAAGGGACCCTGAGTTATGCTATGCATTTTGATTAATGAGCTTAGGGTTTCTTTAAGTTAAAGGGGAAGAGTGTGACTGCTGGAGGCTGAAAAAGAGGAGAAAAAAAAGCACATTAAATAGGGAAGGCTTAAAACACGTTTTTTCCATATTTGTTGAGGAGGAGAGGTTTAGGTTTACACCCTAATTCTTCATATGCAGCCCTGGCACCCATTCCACTTCATCTCCAACCACAAATTCATCCAAACCCTTGTTGTTCTAGAGGAGAAAATCATCATCAACTCCATTGCTCATATTCATCTTTTATGACATAGGTAATATCGATGAACACATCATCTTTTAAAAGCTCTTCCCTAAAGGAGATAATAATTTACCCCTTACTAGGGCTGATGACGCAGAATAAATAATTCAAGTACGTAATATATGTAATTTGTTTCAATCTGTAAGGAAATTTTTTTTTTAAACTTACATATTAGTAGCGGTTCTAAGCCGCTGCTAAAACAAACAGCTGCAAAATACCGTCACCTAAACCGCTACAAATTCCTACCAAACATCTTATAAATACCCCTTCCACCCTATTTTGTTTTTTTTATCTTCCTTCATCTCTTCTCTAATTCTTCCTCTTTTTCTCTTCTCTTCATCTTTCATTCTTTGGTTTGCAAGACTAATCTCAAAGATTCTATGATAGTGCTTTTTCTTGATGATCTTGCTCCTCACAATTTATATTTATTTTATCCTTTTCTTTTGTCATTTCATTACATTCTACATATATTATGTAATTAATCATATTTACCTTGAATTAATTACTATTTATTAATAATAACTGATATTTTATGATTAAATTTAATTTCAACATATTTAAATAATTTATTCGAATTAAAATGTTTAATATTCTAATTTTTTTATTTTTGACAAATTTTAATGGTGGATTTTAGAACTACTACAAACGTATTTGATCAAGATGATTTTGTTAAAAATATGGTGGGATAATTTTGAATTCCACGTGAAACTAGTAGAGGTTTCAGAACATCTGCAAAATGTTGATGTAAAATTCACCCCCCAGCTAAATATTTTGGTAGCAAATTTATTTTATTAATTTTAAAAATTAGTAGCGGTTTATGAACTATTACTATATTTAATTTTTTTTTACAAATGCTATATTTTAGTAGTGTTTTTAAAACGCAACAAAATTTATGACATAAAATCCAAAATGCTCATTCTTTTCGTAGATTGTTTATACCTGCTACAAATATTTCCTCATTATTCTCGCATTCACTTTTTTTGTAACGAATTATCAGAAACGCTACAACGTTAGTAGTGTGTTTGACTATGTGCGCATTGGTTCCGTAAAATCAATGCTAAACCGCTTGCTACAGTGGATTTTGCAATAACTTATATACTAGTTACACTTGTAGCAATTTTAACGGCTACAAAGACATAAAATATACTAGTTACACTTATAGCAGTTTTAACGACTGCAAAGACATAAAATAACCGATATTGATGCTGCCTTTTTTTGTAGTGTGTGATCTTGAAGCTTTGAAAGGATGTAGAGATTTTGAGAGTTGATTTGGAAGGCTTATGCGAGCAGAAGAGAAGTTGAACATTTTTCCATTTGAGAGAGTTGTTTAGAGGTATAGGCAATGAAAGAGAAGTAGAATATGGCTCTGATACCAATTGATACAGGACGGGAAAGGGGATAGGGAGAGAGGAGAAAGAGAATAGAGAGATTAGAGAAAAGGGAGGACAGTAAAAAGGAGAGAGAAACCAGACGAATAAAGGGAAAAAAGAACTAAGATGAAGGAAAACTCAATATTATTCTAATAATAAAGCTTACAAAGAAAATGAGTTGAGGTGCTATTATAGACCTTAACTGAACCCTAAAAACTAATGATAGAACATTCTATAAACTCAGAATTAAATGCAAAATCATAATTAATGATAAAAGATGGTAATTACTTAATATTAAAATCCAAATATTCCCTAATAATAATAAATATCCTAAATATCTGAAAATCCAAATCAGTCATTATTACATATCTCATCGGCATGCTTTTAATTCTGGTGGTTCAAATCTGTTCCGTTTTCATTGTTCTTGAACTTTATATACTCAATGAGACGAGTGGCCTTGCGTCTAGGCTCAGGAATCAGAATGCGAGACCATGTGGGACCAAAGAAAGTGGGGAGCTGTGTGACAACAGAAAGGATGATAACCAATGATAACAAGATATAATTCGGAAGAGTGTTTTCCTTTTTTCGACTTTTGTCAGCGAGTATGAAGAAATCACTAGCACAGAAAGAGATCCACATGAAAATAATGGAGACGAGCATGAAGTATATACCAATGTAAAGTTTCAAAGGAACGTATCTCCCAGAATGACCAGAGTGTGAATGAGAAGCAGCTATAGACAGAAAGTAGATGGTGGAAACGAGGGATAAGAAGAGTGCTGCAAATGAAGAGGCGTCAAAAATTCCGAATGTCGTTGGCTCGTTTCTAAGGATTGCATAGCCGCTCTTATCATCGTAACCACCTGGCACACTGGTACGTGTGGCGAAGGCCACTGATGCAACTAGAATGGAAACCATAGAACATGCTTGTGAGGTTTTAGTCTTCCATTTTACCTCGCTTTTTTTAAGTTCCTTGTGACTCTCTCTAAAGATGTCATCCGGGATTTCCATTTTCCTATTGAATCTCTCCAACAAATCATGGGGCACTGACCTCTTCACAAACTGTATCACCACCATATACACACATTTACTTCTTACCATTTTTATATATTTTAACATCAAATAAATCATTGATGCGCCAAGTCAATTTAAATAGTGATATGCTATAACTTGTTCATTTTTAAGACAATTTTAATTTTAGTGTTGAACTTATCAATCAAAGAAAAATTAGCAGCACATAGATAGAAATGCTACGCACCACAAACCAGTCGTTTTCCCTTGACATTGAGAGTGCCTCTCCAGGATTGACCCAATCAGGCTTTACTCCAAGCCTAGCTGCCAGGTGCAATGCATTGTTTCCATCTTGATCTACTTGTCGAAACAAATTTTCACTTAGCCATTTTTGTTTGCACAAAAACCTGAATACCTCTGCATGTCTATATTCGGCAGCTAGCATAATTATATTCTTTCCCTCAGCATTCACGTCTGTAATTGTGGATGGAAATAATTCCAGGATTTTCTCCACCATTTCTATCACTCCATTCTTCACAGCAATCATTAAGGGTGTCTCAATTGTTATTGTACTAGAATCTGACTGATCTGTCCACCAATGCCATTCAGAGCCCAAATCACAAAATTAGTTTATCTTCTAAGAGTTTTTGGCACAAAAATATACTCATTATAGTATTTCCTAAATATTTTTATCTTTCGGTTATAGAAAATTTACAAATGAGCCATTAATTTGTTGTTGAAAATTTTGTTACCATCATTGTGAGTGAATAATGATTTATGCTTCATGTCAAGTTCTATAAATGAAAAGTATAATGATAACATTGTATAAACTAACATTTCGGAATTTTCATGATTTATTTTACCGTTATCCTCTTCTATTTGCAGGGAAATTGCAAGCTGCTCAGAAACGGTTCTCACTATTACTTGTGACATATGTTCAATGGAAACATCTTGAAGAAAAGCATCTTGAAGAAGTTCATTCATTATTTGAAGAGTCCATGTGTTCTTCCCTTTCAGTTTTTGTATCTCATCGAGCCAAATCCCTGGGACTATTCAGGGCATAGGTCAGTAGGGACAACATGTTTCATAAAAATTATGATTTAGAATCAATTTATAATTATATTTAATTAACATAAGATATGTTCATTTTAGACGTTTCCCTCCCAAAATGGTTTCTTTCCAGTTCTAGATCTAACTTGAACCAAATATGTGAAGAGAGAAAGAAAATATACCTGGATGGGTCTCATATGTTAAGTGAAGTAAGAGAAGATAAAAGAGTAAAATATTAAATGAAAATTTGTTGCGCATGTATGTTCAACCAAATGAGTGGGATCAAAATCACACAATAGATGGGGGCATCATCGTTATCATCATGATTATTTATAATAATAGTAGTAGTAATACTAACAATCACATGCATCAAAAATTTTGAGTGGGGAAATGATATATATAGAAGTGTTAACAGAAAAAATGACCCCAAAGTTTTTTTTTATTGGCATTGGATTTCAAAAGTTTGAGGGGGCATTTCTACCCTAAAAGTTAGAAATGAAGCAATTTTATATTGGAAGTTTAAAAATTGGGCAATATGTCGCCCCTTCATTAACAAGCGTAACGATCAATGTTTGTTGACCAAATTTTGCAAGGATTAAAGGGAAAAAAATTCCCAAAGTTTTCTTCAAGGGGTATTAGGCACCCAAAACTCATATCCTCCTTAATTATTACCTTTTAACCATTGTATAATTTGATTAATAAATGTTGACCATTAAGTTTTTTAACCAAGTGACGACATTGCCTCATTTTTAAACTTTTAGGACAATCTTACCCCATTTTTAAAACTTATGGGGTATAATTGACCTTTCGAGAACTTCTAGATGTCCAATATCTTTTAAGAACAAATTTTCAAGTTAATTTTACTCTTTAACCCTATATATAGAGATAATGCATGTACACGCGATTCCGAATTTTCGTTATAATCAGCACATGATACCTGCTTCAAAGCGGTGCAACAGCAGCAATATGGCCAAGCATAGCGAAAACCGAAAGCTCTGGTCCACGATGTTTTGTTGAGTTTCTGCAAATGTTAAGAGTCACAGAATTTGTAAGCGTTTTAACAAATATCACCTCAGGTCATCTTATATGTAGGATTGGGGACAGTACCGTCGAAATATCCCACTCCACTCTCAAACAATATAAAGAGTAAAGATATAATCATCTCATGTTGGAAATGTAAATCAAATTATGAAACATAAGTTAAGTCAACAAATAAGATTTAGAGCTCTTGTCATCCCCACTTCTCCTGAATCCTTACCCTTAAATACCTTCGAAGTGTTGATCATTTTGCTTCCAATATTTTATTCCTTTATATACAGTTATATTTCTATTGAAAATAATCATATTTCAGATATGATTATAACCAAGGTACAGGAATTCAGATTTATGATTGAACCGAACATGACAGTGAATGAAAGGTCAGTTGGTCAGATCAGAGTCAAACCAGAGATTTGAAAGATACGGAATTAAAAAGTTAAAATAATAAGTCTTATAACACATTAACACAAGTTACACAACCACACCATAAAAACATTTTCAAGAAGAGAAAAGTGACAAAATAAAAATACGTATATTCGAAAATTTGCTTTTATTTAAATTAAACAATACTTAAATAGTTAAATATGAAAGAAAAACGTAATGGAGGGGATGGGAAATGCAGGGGAGGCGCGTGATTGAAACTTGAGGGTAATGGCATGTAAGAGTAGAGTTGAGTTTAGGGGTCTCTTCCTACGCAGCTGTTACCTTTCAAGACCGAGGCACCTCCTCTTTGAAACTCCCATACCCTTTTTTTTTTTATAACTCCCACACCTTTTTTTAACGAATAAAAAACTCCTATACCCTTTACTTCTATCTATTTCCTCCTTCTCTCTCGCTTCCTCCCTCCATCACCGATCTCCTTCTCATACGCTCACTGGTTTTTTGGAATTCGATGGAGGTGGCGAAGCCTCTTTGCAGATGACAATAGCAGCAACAGATCAAAGAAAGAGTAGGAAACCTTTCACTGGTCTCCACCAACGACAGCAGCGAACCATGCACAGCTGTGGAGGCTTTGAGTTCATCTTTCTTGAACCTTCCCATCTTCAAATCAAGCACTAGATAACGGATGAGGCGGCAAGAATGTGGCTAGATCTGGAGCAGTCGACACCGTTCCGAGCGAATCAATAACAATGACCCCATCTTCTTCAACTCTCCTCTTGTTTACAGTGAATTTTACTATGCAAATAATATAACTCGATGACTCGCCTGATTTAGTGGGTGGCCTAAGTTTAGACTAGATCATCTCGAGTCATGATGAGTCAAACTAAGTTGTCATGACCCAGGATCCACTACTGAGTTGGGCCGGCTTTTGGGTCGAGTCTTCGAGTCATGAGCTAACTCGGCCGCGCCAGTGAACCTTGATTAGAACTATTCAAGACGTACGTCTTGCTCACTAGAGACAAAATGTTTAAAAAAATTATTATTTAAAAGCAAGGTATAATTATATATATAATTAAAATAAAAAAAGTTCATTTCAGAGCTTTTGAAAAATGACTTTATGCAATTCGAGATAAGTATATAAGAGAAATTTTGTCTCAACTTGTATGAAAGTGCTTCTAGAAGCACTTTTAAAGGGTAGCCAAACATGTTCTACAATTAAAATGGTAAAATATTCCACACAAACATGTATGCGTGCATATATGTACCACATGAATTTAAATGGAGACTCTAAAATTAAACATTTATAAAGCATATTTGAATTTTAGTCCTTTGTTTTTTTTTTGGTAGAAATTTTAGTCCTTTAAAATAATCATGTTAAAATATTTTTATAGTTATATTTTATAATTTAATTCTTTAATATAATATTTTTATATTTTAAATTTAAGTTAAGACTCACAGGAATGATGCTCGTAAGGATGAGTTTTTTTTTTTTAATTTCACATTACAGGGATGAGTTGTTAACGTGAAAGCTTAGAACAAATTTGCAGAGATAAGAATTGCAGTTTAAAGTTTACAAATATATATTTAGACCTTTCAATCTAAAGAATTAAACTAAAATTTAATATAAATTTATACGATTAAATATATATTTATAAGTGCAGCTAGGCTGTACATGTAACTCTTGAAAGACATGACGTACCTGGTAAAAAAAATTGTAACAACAGGAATATTCCTAGGAGGAGCCGCAAGAACCAATGCATAATCTTCGTAAAGTTGACCAAAATGTTTTGTTGATTTTCTGCAAATATTAATATAAAAATCAGTTGAATTTTTTTAAGAGATTAAAAAAGTTAAATAAGTTACTTAATCATAATATATATTCTGAAATAATTATATGTATCATTAGATTATTTATCAATTTATAAATTAGAAAAATTAATTTAAAAAAATAATAAATATATCAATTAATTAGCTTATTTAATATTCGAAAAAGTCAATTTCTCATATATTAAAGACTATAAGTAATTTATAATAATAAACCATATCCCATTCCATTCCCAAAACTATTAAACATAAATTATTTCCCCCCTAAAATTTTTGTTGAATTAAAAAATATAAAGAGTGAAGATCATCTTCATATGTTGGAAAGGTAACTCAGATAATGAAATGATTGATAAGTAAAAGTTAACAGTATATAAGATTTGAGTTGTTGTCATCTCCACTTATCTCAAAAGTAACTTGAGGAAGCGTGTAGATGATTCTACCGATATTTTTTTTTTTAACTATTACAAATGTATCCTTCTACTAACACAATCATATTTAAGATCAATATGTAGATATAGTTGAGAAGGAATGTTTTAATAAATTTATTATTTAAAAGAAATTTATAATTATATATAATTAAAATAAAATAGGTTCATTTTAGACTTTTTTTTTAAAAAAATGATTTCTATGCAGATATAATATAAATGTATTTGAAATCAAACATGCAAAGAGAGAAAGAGAAAGCGCTCGTGTGGCCCACTATTTTTAGAGGAAAAGTTAGTCCTCTCATCGATATTGGTGGACAATATCGATCTATAAGTGCTTTTATTTCAGTGAAAATGTTTATTACCTCAAAAAGTATACATAAGGACAAACAATGGATACTATGGTGAGCGACAGCTTAAAATAATAAGACAAAGAATTAAAATATAGACAGCCATCCATGAGTGCTTTTTAAATTTAAAAGAAAAGTATGCATTGAATCTAGATAACTTTGGAATCCGACTCACCCAATCTTTCTAGTCAAAGAAGAGAATGTACACCCCACCATCATGGACTCATTGAGAGGTGCAACTTGAATTGGTTCGAGATCGTAAATAAAGGGGGCATTAAAAATTTGAGGATTGATATAACTTAATAAAAACTTTAAGAATTAAATGTTTAATTTTTGCTATATCATACCTCTTCCTAACTTCATAGTTTGATATTGTAAAGACAAGTTCTTTAAACTAACGCTTATATAAATGCAAGTTTGTTATGTACAAAGGAAAGATAGATAGGGAGTAACATGTAAAGGATACTTACCCTGTTGCAATTCTTCGAGTGTGGTGGCCTGATTCTTTTCCTTAGCTTTCACAAGCACTTCAAAGTTTCAAACAAACAAGTCACATCCATATTATTATTTATATTTATATATAAAATACAATACTCCCGTTAGAATGGGACGCATTATAAAATGGTAGTTTTCAAACATTGTTGTAGTAAGGTCAAAATGCATCTGAAGAAAGCCAAGCATGAAACGATAGACACACGTATATACGTTCACATTGCATTCCCTTCATAAAATGACAAAACTTACTATAAATTGGACGAACGAGTATTGACTGTTCAAGAAGGGTAGTGCTTTTGAAAGCTGAACGATCTGCTGCTAGAAGATGGATTGGAGACAACCCTTCATTGTTGCGCCTCACTCCTCTTACAAGATGTTTATAAAGATGAACTATTTCAATTGCCATATCTACAAAACCAGAGCAAATCGTACGTACTTGAATAAATAATACTAGTTTTGATTATTAATATAAGAACTAGTTTATTTTTTTTTTTACGGAAATTGGAGAAATTAAATACATTACTTTAAAGTATATATTTATCATTTTTTTAAAATTAGTCTGTCTGACATGTAGATTGATATATAATATAATAACAAATATAAATAAATAAATTTAAGTAATATATTTAAGTTCTTTAATCTCTCAAGAAAAGTTAAATGAGTGTTATGTATGTTAAGGATTAAGGTAAGACAACAGTAAAGCATGTCAACATATGAACGAATGGATGCTTGTTTCTATTTACCAATACGCCCTGTTGCTATTGCACAATGAAGAATGGTATTCTGGTCGTTTCTTATCCAATGAGCAGAGTTCGTCAAAGCAACTCCCTGTCTTGAAAGTTCAGGCATATACATATAATGAAGTTCAAGAAAAGCTTCTTTGCTACCAGAGAGAACGGCCAAGAAAAGGGGTGTCTCTCCGGCGATGTTGGGTGTACCAATCAAGGAGGGTTCTATGTTACCGATCTTCTTGCACATTTCAACATTCCCTATTGTTGCAGCTAAGTGCAACGAAGTGTTCTCTCTATCATTCTTAGCCCCAAGGACGACGTAGACGTTGCCACTCTCAGCATCATTATTCTGAGGTAAATTATTCCCTTCACTAACTAAGAAGTCCAACATGTTTTCTACCACCTTCCCTTGCCCATTAGACACAGCCATGTGTAATATTGTGTCTCCTGTCCCTGTTATTTTGGCTGTGCGGAGTGCCCTTTGCTGCTTGTACGTTTCAAATACGTCTTCCCACTTGCCTCTCATCGCTTCACTTCGTAGATCCTTTAGTATCTCTTGCCTTGTGCCAGCTAACAAACTCATTGTCTCTTGCAAAATAAATTGAAACGTTGTAAATTAGACACACACACACACACAGAGGTTATAGTTACGGAAGTTGGAGCATAACCCATACAAGAAAATATTAACATGACAAGATTCAAAAACAAGTTAAATAAATATACCAAATGACTAACTGATTATTGCTGATACACACATAAAAATTTTCTAACATCCACAAACGGTAAACCATATCTGAAGACACCTCTATTTTCCTGGTTGCATATGAATATTTATCCAAACAATGACTTGGAATTGGAAATATAAATTAGGAATTAGAAAGCTGTTTTTCTTTTGCACATGCACGTCTTCTGCTATAAAAGTGGTTCCTTTCTCAAGTGCCCGTTATTGTGACATGTGGAAGCAATTAAAATTAAAAGTTTGATTACTCAGAATAAAGCTCCTCTATACTTATTTCACACATCATATAATTATTTTAAATAAAATAATACAAACGCCAGCTAAAACAACAATAAAAACGTAAAATTCATGTATATTTTCCTCCTAGTCATATGCTTGTCAATTTAATATATTTTTAAAACCTATATTTTTTAAGTTGCTACCAAATTCAAACCTTCCCAAATTAAATTTAAATGACGTATAAATGAGAACAGTAGGCTATAGTTCTGGAAGATCACACAAAATAAAAACCGCAAAAATAATGAAAATATAACAATGACACCCAAAACTTGAAGAAGAAAGAGAGCATCCATGAGAAAAAGGTAACCGATGACAACCAAGAAGAAGTTATAATGGTCTCAAAGAACCAGAGCCTCACTGAAAAAATAGCAGAACAGATTGTAACTTCACCGAACTAAAATCTTGAAGAACAGAGATGAGTAGAAAAACATGAGCGAGGTGGAGAAGTGAGCGAAACAAGGAGGCATTATATAGAAAACAAGTAGACCATATGTATCTTCCTGGGCCTTTCTTGTACATCCCCTCGTAATAAGCAGAATCAAATTTAAGAGAAAGACTTGCTATTGGGTCAATAGATATAGCCCAGTAAACGGAAAAGTAATGTGATTGAAAATCTGTTTAGCGTCTCTTCCGATTGAAAATCTTTTTGTTTTTTTTCGGTGAGTGAGACAAGGGTGGGGTTGGGGCCTAGGCTCGTGCCTCAAGTGCGAGGGATTTGGTTGGAAGGGAAGTATGCGCCGGGGGGGGGGGGGGGGGGATTTTGTATTTATAAAATTGAAAAATCGGGGTTATAAAATTGTAATAAATATGAATTGTAAGGTAAAAGAGTAAAAAAAATAATTGAAAACTTTTAACAAAATTTTCCAAAAACTATACAAAAATCAATCTGGTTTAAGAATTAATGAGTCAAATCCAAATCAAACTGATCATATTAAAATAATAACATATAATTGATAATATTAAAATATAAGTATTTTTATGTTTTCATTGTTTTTAACTAATTTCAACTGTTAATTTATTTTGGATTATTTAAAGGGGGAATTACTATAAAATCTCATGCAAAAGAATTAATATTAGAAAGGTCCCATTGACAACTCAATCAGCTACAAATAACAACTCAAGTTATTCGCATTGACAACTTCTTAAGACCTGTCTGATATTAATTCTCTTGCATTGGACTTTATAGTAATTCCCCCTTATTTAAATGGTTATTACTCATAAAAAGAGGGAAGGAGTCCTCCAAAAAGATCTTTCCGTGAACAATACATCCCCGCCGTCCATCTCACTTTCTTCCTTTCTCGACTCTCATTGATTCAATCCATACCCAGCGCTCCTTCTATCTTTAAAAGATGCTTCCATATATGTATATAATTTTTTTTTCCACTTTTTATTTACCTTGTTATCGATTTATTTTTTCCCCTTTTGAAGATCCATTAACTTTTGAATTCTCCTTCTCTTTTCATTTCCCTATCGTTCTCTTTTCTTTTTCTCGAATGAAGCTTTTTGTTCCCTTTCCTTCTTCACCTAACTTTCTTCTTCCTTTAAGAGTGATTGGACTTCTTCCCCATTTCCCAAAGTGCTGCTGCAGCCTTTTCAGGTTTCCCATACAACACTCAACCTTTTATTTCTTGTCTTCACACATTCTTCACAGCTTCTCTTATTTTTCTTCTCATCTTCCTACTTATACTTATAACAATCTATTAAAAATTGGATCCGACATCAATCCGTGAATTAGATTGGTTATAATAAAATAGTATAATTTAATAAAAAATACTTATATTTAATTATGAATAAATTAATATCATAATATTTAAATAAAAAGGACACTAAATATAAAATGTTTTGATACATACATATGTCACAAAACTATTTACTTATAAAAATAATAAAATACAACATTGAGAATATATATTTATTCTTACAATCTTTCAAAACCTACAAAATAACAAAATAATGAAATACTAAAACAAAATCAATCATAGTTAGTAATAGTTTAATTTAGTAATCCAAAAAATAAAAGTAAAAAATTATTAATATGATGATGAACTAAAGTAATAAATTCAATTAAAGGTAGTACAAGTTCACTAAAACTAAATAAAAAATCAGCATTTTTTCAGAAAAATAAGCTAGACCTGAGTTAGCATCGGTTTGTCTCGGGTTATTCGGGTTATGATCAATTTACCCTGAATCATACTGGTTCACCCCCGGTCAAAAAAATCAGGGTTAGTCATATGACTGGATCGGTTAGGTGATCAGATCGCTGGTTCCCGGATCAACCCGGCCAGTTCGGTCTGATTTTTAAATCACTGCCTTATGCATCTTCTTCTCTCTTCTTTTTTCTATTCCTCATGGAAGACTCAACGAAGATGAGCTTAGCAAAGCAACAAACGACCACCAAGCAGAGTGGTAAGGACGCGAGGTGGAATTTGGGAAGGGTTTAAGGTTCTGCTTTTACTTTTTCAAAAAGTAAAAAAAAAAACATTAAAACAGTGTCATTTTAAGGTGAAGTCCAATAATAAAATGTAACACAATCAACCTAGGTTATAAGCGAGTTCCACCTCCCACTTTACCTTCAGACTGGACCAGTTCACTGATTTCCAGTTCGAACCGGCTGGTGCGATCCAATTTTTTGTTTCTTTCTTTTAATCCACCTCTCTAATTCTTTTAAATCTAACTCAAAAACAATTTTCCCACCTCTTGGTTTCTCTCCCCTCCCCTAGCAACAAAACAGCAGCTTTTTTTCCTACCATGCGTCCATAATAAAAAAAAATAACTCAAATGCTGCATTTTTAAAAAAATTTACCATAATACTACACTTTATTTAAACTCGTTCACATGGTGAACAGATTTGAGAGTATCTTTGTCACAAGATGCCTTACTTTTTATTTTTTTAAAAAAAAATCATTTGGAACTCTTCACTAGTGAACGAGTTCCAAATGTTTTAATTATTTTTTTAATAAAAATTATTAAAAAATGAACAAAAAATAATTTTAAAAAATAAATTATTTAAAAAATTATTAAAAATTGTTTTTTTCGTTTTTTTAATAATTTTTATGTTTTTCATATTTTTTGGTAATATTTAAGTAAAAAGGTAGACATTAAAAAGAAAGATAATACATTTACAATTTCTCCTCTTTTCTTTTTAAATTATAAAAGATAAGTAAATAAATTTGAAATTGAAAAATCACTTCCGCGTAAACAAGCTTCAAACTCGATATAAGGTTTTTTTCATGTGTACATTTTTACTTAAATATTAAAGATAATTAAAATAATTAGAACTCGTTCATCAAGTGTACGAGTTCCAAATAAATTTAAAAAAAATAAAAAATAAAAAGTAAGGTATCTTGTCAAACTCGTTCACCAGATAAAGATAAACAAGTTTGACAAATATACTCTCAAACTCATTTACCACGTAAATGAATTTTAAATAAAGTGTACTATTATAGTAAGTTTTTTTAAAAATATAGCATTTGGATAATTTTTTTTTTATTGTAGACACATGGCAGAAATAAAGCCCCAAAACAGCAAAACAGATCTTTAATTGTTCCCTCCCAAATTGTTGTGTGCATGTAGCTTTCTCCAAGGCAAAAATAAATAAATAAATAAAAAGAAGACAAATTAATTAATGGACAGTTAGACAAATCCAACCAAGCTCAGGAGAGGACCACTTATGGTTGAGATCAATTCAGTCACCCTCTCCTCATAATCTTCTTATCGATCGTTATCTTTCTTGCACCATTTTAATCATGTTATTAAGTTTCCCATCCCGTATGCACAATTCATTCAAAGATGCACGGTCATGGGACATGGCAACTGATTAACAAGTGGGTCTGGGACACGCAGGGTTGTGATGCATCAATATTATTGAACAAGACGGACATACAAAATAGACAGGAATCAAGATGCTTTTCCAAATGTGAACTCAATCAGAGGACTGGTCGTCGTCAACAACATCAAATCGCCGGTGGAAGCAGCTTGTCCGGCCACCGTCTTTTGTGCTGATATTCGCGCCCTTGCTTCTGAAGTCTCCATTATTTTGGTACCATATACCCTTGATTCTTCCTCTCACCCGCACATAAGTTAAACCCCACCATTTTTATAAAAAATGTTTTTACACTTTACGAGACACAATTCACCACGTAAATTTATAACGTACTTCAAATAAATTAATCTGATTGTGCAGGTGGCCATGCACATATGACCCGCCAAGTATCAATCTTTTTTTTTAAACAATTTTGTTAATTTGTCTATCAAAATCTATGTGAACTTTAATCTATCTGTAACATGTTATCTCTTTGAATCGATCTCGCTGCCTGCCATTCTTAAATAATACATGCTGGCTCCACGCCCATTGATGTAAAAAGGACAGCCCGTGTGAATAGGCTTTTAAATGAGGGCAAGTAAAGTTGCGCGGTGGTTGATAAAAGAGTAAAAGGGATATGCGCACGCGCGGGTGCGTGTTTTAATTATTAGCATACTGTTATGGAGAAATTTTTGCCTGCTGCAGTAGCACCACATAACATATGGTCTATTCAATCAAAGCATGCCATGTTAATGAATTAAAATCTATCTGTCAACTGATGTGGGATGTTTTTTCTTAATTTTTTTTTCATTTAGAAAAACGTAATCCCCTCTCTCACCTGATAACTTTTTCAGCTTCTTCAACTTTCATCCAATCCTCTCACTCTCTCTTCCAAGTCACCCTCTTCCTTTAATGGTTCCGCCTGGCAAATCCTCAGTACCACATCGGGGAGCCATGTTGCGAACAATGGTTCCGCCGACACTGTCACCGCCAATGTAGTCTAGTGAAATGCCGTGATTTGTGATCCATGAGTCGCTGGCATTGGTGGAGTTAATATTAGGGTGGGTGGGGGATGACCCATTTGAGGATAGCCCAGCAATCTTTCAAGGCTGAGGAAATAGGGTGCTCTAAGGCGAGACGGAGACGGTGATGACATTTGCTTCGGAGCCGATGAGGTTGAGGTAATGGTGATTGAGCAAGGAGAAGGCGGATACGAGGCAGAATCCATATTTGTGAAAGACTAGGTGGGTTTAGTGCATGTTTGGCAAATCTTTAAATCCTTGGTTTTGAAGGAAAACCGAGGTTTTGAAAAAGCTGTTGACAAACATGTTTCAAAAATGCAGAATAGCTTATGGGTCTAAAACCATGGTTTCAGAAGTGGTAAACAAACATACTTTTTTCTCCAGAATAGCTTTTAACTCTCAAAAATGGTTTTGGGGTGGAAACCATGGTTTTCCAAAAAGCTATTCTTTCCAGCTTTTTCAGAAACTATTCTCTAGAATCTATTCTCCAAAAACTATTTTACGCAATCCAAGACAGAATCTATTCTCCACAGCATTTACCAAACATACTCTTAGTGGACACGAAGAGGGGAAGCTTTTTTGGGCGTTAGATTCGATGGGTGTTAGAACTAATTATTTGTTTGTGAAAGAGAGTGAAACAGATCCAAAAAAGGGAGAGAGGGAGACCTAGAAGAGAGAGCGAGGGGAAGGGGTGAAGGTTGAAGAAGCTGAAAAAGTAGTGAGGTGAGAGAGAGTGAGATTAGATGAGAGGAGGGGTGGCATTTTTCTAAATGGAAAAAATTATTAAGAAAAAGCGTCCCACATCAGCTGTCAGATAGATTTTAATTGATTCACATGGCATGTCTTGATTGGACAGACCATATGTTACGTGGTGCTACTGGAGCACGCAAGAATTTCTCTATTGTTATGCAGTGTGTGTGTGTTTCAATTATTAGCATATGGATATGTGGTGGGGGTAGAAAACATATTAAGCACACATATATGTGGGTTGTGTGGGAATGAAAAGTGAAAGTTGTCGGCCATGAATGGGTTTTTAAGAAGCCGCCTCTAGCGTTCTGCTTTTGATCACGCCTCTCTTGGGGGTGTTATGAGGAAGGTGTCTCTCTCTCGGTTTTTTTCCCCGAGAGAGGAAGGCGTCTCTCTTATCAATTAGGAATCTAGAATTTGTGATATCTCACCTTTGGCTTTGGATTTGGAATTTAGAAATTTAAAATGTATTTAATTGGAATTTTTCTCAAATGCTTTTTTGTCATTTTAATATGATAAAAAAACAATTAAATTTGATGGTAAACATCATGATATAAAATTATAATTTTGTAGTTAATATGATTCGTCCTCCGGTCTTGGGTGTATATAAGATACACTTTTTTTGGGTGGTTTAGTCCTATTTATATTTGTTCAGTAAAAATGGCTTAGCCTTTATTCATGAGAAATATTTAAATATATAACTGCTTTTTTCCTACCCATTCTCATTTCTCTAGTCCATTTACTCCCTCCCCATAAATAAATGTATTTTTGGAAAATGAAATACATTTGTCTACACATTTAGTACATTTTACACCAACTTTTTATCTGGCTAACTGTGTTATTTGTATCTTGTAGCAATGAAGATGTCCAAACTCATTTTTACTCTATTCAAACTAAAAAAAATTAAATACATTAATTTTTAATGAGATTTTATTCAAATCTAAAACTTAAATCCGTCTATCCAAGCACATTCTTGATTCTTCCCCTAATACACGTCTATATTATAATGACATAAATTTTAAATTTGGAGCTAAAATGAGTTTACTATAAATATAGTTTTCTATTAGGCTTTATTTCGAATATCAAATTTTAAAATGTTTTTATTCTTCTAGATTTCTTTTTTAACCTTTAAATAATCACAATTTGAACTTTGGATATTATAATTTATCAGGCTATGTTTTTTATATTTACGGTAAATAATGTGTCGGTGAAACTTTAGAGGCAATGAAAATAGAGTTTTTGATCAAATAAAGAAGGAACAATAATTCAATGCTTTCAAGGAATTGCTCATTATATTTCTTCCACACGGTCCTTTTCCTGTAAATAAAGTAATTTTCTTATTTTTCCTCTGACACTCGGTCTCACCATAAAAAACGGTATTTTTATGAAAAAGGTTATATACTTTTATATATTGATTATTTTAAAATAATTTCTAACTTATTGTAACATCATAAAATTTGACCAATGCGATATAGAATATAACTTATACTTTAGGAAGCTAATTACAAAATTTTAGATAAGTACAAATAAATTTTTGGGCCAAAATTTATTTTAGGAAATTATTTTATTTTTAAAAAAATTTGAAAAAAAAAGCAAAAAATTAGTAAAGTGTCCAAAAATTTATTTAAATTCAAGAAAAAGCTACTTATTTGAGTATCTTACAGTATTTTGGATTTATTGGAAAACAAACAAAAAAACGAGGTGGCGGCAAGGCAGTTAAAGAAGAAAGAAGAAGGCCTGCGAGGGTCGTATCCGACTGGTTGATAAGGGGAAGGCAAGGCGCCGCTTACCCACTAGGTCTTGGGCTCGATTCCTTGTGAGGCACCTGGGATTAGTCTGGCACTCTGTGCTGGGATACTCTGAAGCAGCGATTATATCCTACTAAAAAAAAGAAGAAAGAAGAAGGATAGAAGAAGGGGGGAAAAGGAAAAAAAGTGGGGGACAAAAGGTCGGCAGACAAAAACAAAGAAGGAAAGGAAAATGGGGGGCCACCCCGAGGGGTGAGGAGAGTGATGTCAGTCCAGGGGTTATAAATAACCCCAACCGTCTCATCTCTCTCACCATTTGCGTCCTTGATGAAGAGGAAGAAGGATTTGACATCTAGTTAAACATCTTGAAGAAAATTGAAAAAAAAAAAAAGGAAGGTAGATGAAAATAAAAGAAAACAAGTAAAAATTATTTTTATCTTATTCTTACGCATTCAATTTTGCATGTTTATTTGTGCATTGGAACGTATTTTTATCTTATTCTTACATTTGGTACACTGGAATTGAGGTTAAAGAAGTAAAAGTGGAATCCACAGAATGGATTGTTTGGTGCACTGGAAGCCACTTCTATGGAAGTGACACTTTCACCATTTTGGGTTCTATAGCTTACCCTATGGAACTGGTCTCACTTTCATTGAAGTGAGATTTTATTCCTATTATATTCTTCCTATTTTCTTCCATCATACCAAACATGTTTTAAAACTCACTTTTAATATCAATTACAGTTCCACTTTCAATTCTACTTCCATTTCCAACAAAACCACTTCCATGTAATAAACGAGACATCAATTGTTGACAGACGATTTAATATCGCAAGGAATAAATGCTATGAGCACAATTAAAATGATTATTCATCTTCCTTTCTCAACCGCTACTTACAATTGCAAACAAAAGAGAAATATTAATTATTTATGCAAAAATCACACACAATCTAAAGTTTTATTGGCATGGTTTGTGTTTTAAAATAGAAGTGATCGATCTTGATGTATGGTTGGTGTTTTTGTAATACTTTAAAAAACGTACATAGAAACACTTAATTTTAGTGTTGAAACAGTACCATTTCCCTTTCTATAATCTATAATATATGAATAAGGGAAAATTTCATTAAAAAACCCCCTATTAAATCAATTCGTGGAGCAAAAGGACGGTATGAACTCTAAAGAAAGAGACAAAAGTTTAGACCTTATCTTTATTATAAAATAAGTTAATTCAAATACTCACGATCAAAGAAAAATGAAAAATAAAGAAACAATTTGCTGGTAAAAATAACAAGAAGCAATTTACCTTTTCCTCTCTTACAGTCTCTCCCACTGTAAATAATGGTATTTTTAGAAAAAAGTTATATATTTTTATATATTTATTATTTTTATATAATTTCAATGGATATCTTGATCAAATAGGCATAAATCAAATAGGGCATCACATCGGCTAAACGAATAACGTCTGACATTGTTTCTTGAGCAATAAGTAAATCTTTGGTTATTGACTTGACGTTATATCATGATGGCATGAGATCCATAGATAATGCTACTTTTATATAAAAAAAAGTTATATTTTATATATTTATTATTTGGAAGCGATTGGCACTATAAATTTTGATAAGATGCAAAAATATATATAAAGTTCTAAAGTGGGGTAAAAATAATAAAATTGTTAATCCAGCCAAACAGATCTACTACTTTTCATATTTGAGTATAGTCAGGAAAATGGATCGAGCCCGATTAAACCCGTTTAAATTAAAATCCGAACTTGTAATTTAGTGTTAAAAAAGGGAAGCGGGTCTAAAAGGGTTGACCCGTTTAGGCTAGCCAATTTTTTTTTAATTTAAACATTATTTATTTTTCTTATATTTTTCTTACTGTTTATCTAATGTATTATATTATAACAACTTCCTCTTTTCCTTCAAATTGTAAAAGAAATCTTTTCAAGTCAAATGCTTATTTTTAGTTATTGTATGTGCTATATAAAGATAAACACAAGACACATACATATTTTCACTTCTTTAATTCTTATTCTTTCTAATTTTAATATCAAATTTGTTATGTTTTTTGCCACATACAAACTATTTTTTAAAGACCAAAATTTAAAATATATTATTTTAACTTGAACTATTTGAATAAAGTGAAAATATGTTAAATATATATGTGACCCATGACCCGCGGGTTGACCCATGATCAACAAACTTAGGTGTTGAACAATAAAATTGGGGAATGAATGTAAACTTTTATTCTATCATTTTATTTATTACATTAATAACATTTAAACATCTTCTTACTTATAATTATAAATCATGTGATTACTACTGAAAAAAAAATTTCATGTCCAACTTTGCTAAAGACAAAAAATGATGATGGTGGTGGTGTTACAGATGAAATACTTGATATTTTTCACTTCGCTGAAGTAGAGCCTTCTTAGCCAATTCCTAATGAAACTCAGTCAAATTCAACTGTCCTTGAAATTAGAGATAGTGATAAAGATTGATGAAGAAATAAGTTTATGTTGCATGATTTGTGAACTTAAATTTAAGATTTTCAGAGTATTTATTAATGTTAATGTAGTTATTTAAATAATTAGATATGACTTTCTATGTTTTTTAATGTTGTATTTTATATATATAAAAAAGTTAAACGGGTCGCAGGCCCGCAGCCCAACCTTTCTATAGTTGGGTCTGAAAAATTTAAAAAAATTAGGGAGTAGGGTCTAAACGAGAAACCCTAACCCTATAGGATTGACCCTGTAGGATCAGACCAGCTCTAATTTCCTACTCTATACTTGTGTCCCACAAAGTTAGTTTTTACAATGCTGTGAGCATCGCGTCCCCGGTGTATGATTTTGGCAGTGGATGGTTCAGCCTTGGCCCTATGTCCACCCCATAGAGCATGGTCGATGACCGATCAGGGTCGTCGCCAGCAGATAAAGCCATGCACCTACACACATGAAGGTCTTGAAGCTTAAGCTGGTAGATAAAGCCTTGCACCTCGACACATGAATCTGTTGTCGCTAGCAGATAAGGCCAGAGCATTAATGTTGTCCAAGAAGGTCTCGAAGCCTAAGCCGTCAAATGTGGTGTGGCAGGTGGAGAGCACAATCACAAAGCCACCACACTTGAATGATGTCACCTACACTTAAACCTCCTAATTAATCATCAAATTCATTCCATTATACACAATATATGGTCTCCAGTGGTGGTATATATAGTAGCATCAAGCAAAATAAGTCACCACTAAAAATGTTATTCATCGTGATTGCTAAAAAGAATATTCACTTTAACAATCCGGCTTAGGCTGTAGTATATTCCAAGGATTGAATTGTTTGTCTATTAAAGGGGTATGTGAGCTGCGTTTTGACACTGAGATAGCTTTATTTAAGTGGATGTTTCTTTCATAAAAGCAGAATCAAAATATAATATTGAACAAATAGATACAATTGTTTAGTTTTATGATAATAAACTCAATAAAATTAGTTATTTATATTTAGGTTAAAATAGATTCAATATCTTGAAATATATCTTTAGAGTTGTTTTGTGTATCCAACATTTTATATTCCTTGATTTTTTTATGCAAAAAGAACATATTTTAACGTCTAAAACGTACTTAAAAATAGGTCAAGCAGTTGGATGGGCTGGTTTATGGAGATTGATGAAAGTGTCGCTCCGCTGAAGTAGGGGCCACTGGTTTCTTAGGTGAACCAAACATTATCAGCCACGCATCTCAGTTGCTGGCCATGGAAAGAAGGTACGAGTACGGATGTCCGATCATACCCAACACGTGTCAAAATCCTGTGGAGCTGAACGGGAATGGAACTTTGCTTTGTACGATCAAGTGTAAGGCTACGTACAAAGGGTGGTAAGTAATTGTGGAGCCTGGCATCACAAAAACCAAAACAATGATAAGCGTAATTCAGGAATTGCCTGCTTTAGACAAAAGAAAAGGCCGTCTAGATACAAAGCTGGGGAAGTAACCATCACATGCTCTGCCAGTCTGCTTTTACAGTTGCGTATCCAAATACAACTCTGGGAACCTGTAACTTATTATTAATCAAATAATAGGCTACGCCCTATTTCATAGAAAATCCCTAAAAAAAAATACCTCTCCAATTTTAAAAGTTTTCAATGAGTAAAACACTAAAGTGACGGATGATGAAAAAGGTAGAGATATATCATTTTAATAATTAAAAAAAGGAATAAAATGATCTTCATAATATAACACATTTACAAAAATTGTTATTGAGATTAAAAAATAATTAATATATAAAGTAATGTTGTTCAAGTATAAATATTGTTAAGATCATTGTAAAAATTGACATTTAATTTTAAATAATGTTACCAACTAACTCATAATGAATGCATCACACCTAAATATGAATATTGTTAAAATCTTTACATAAGATATCACTTTATTTACAAATTGATCAATATATTAAGAATATTGTCATTTAACCTAGAAGGGGAGTATACCCACTCAAATATGGATATTGCCAGCATTACATAAGTTGTTACTTTACTTACAAAAATGATTAATATGTTAAATAATATTATGAATAAATTCAAAATAGAAGCATTCACACCCAAGTGAATACGTTATCAAAACATTAGAAAAGTTGTGACTGAACTTAAAAAAATGTCAGCTTTGGTCAAATGAACAAAAAATCGAATTAGAAACCGATAAACCAATCCAATCTTATCACGAAGCAGGAGGTGGGTTCACTCGAATCAATCTGCTTTAATCCCTCCAACCAACTTATAATCCGAATTGACCGGTTATATTCTATTATTGGATTTCGTCTTAAAACAGCACCATTTTAATGTTTTTTTCTTAAAAGTAAAAGCAGAATCTTAAGCCCTTACCAGGCCCCACCTCGCGTCCTCACCACTCTGCCCCAGTCCTCACGCCCTCAACAGCAGGCACCCCGCATCCTCTCCATTCTGCTCGGTGCTCACCTGGTACTTTGCTAAGCTAATCTTCATTGAATCTTTCACAAGGAACGAAAAAAAGAGGAGAGAAGAAGATGCATAAGGTGGAAGATGAAGAAGAAAAATAAGAGAAGCTGCAAAGGATGCGGTAACACTGGAAAGAAAATGTTGAGTGTTGTGTGGGAAAACTGAAAAGGCTGCAGCAGCGCGTTGGGAAATGGGAAAAAGATCATCACTCTTCAAGGAAGAAGGAAGTCACGTGAAGAAGGAAAGAGAAATATATCAAATATCTGGAGTTTCTTTTTGTATATTATATCAATGGTCTGATTGTAAGGATCATGTCCCACAGGTTTAATCCTATAAAATCTAATCCATTTTTTTATTGAACGAAAGGTAAGAAATAAATAAGATTGATTTTTTATTTTTTCATTAGATATCTTAACACAGAGATAAAATTATTAAAGCAGATGTTCTTTTTCAAAAGGCGGAATCAAAATATAGTGTCGAACAAATAGGTGTAACTTGTTGAGTTTTATGATGATGAACTCAATGGAGTTAGTTATTTATTAAGAGTGGAATATAAGTTAAAGGAGTCAGTGACGCATGAGTAAAATTAACTATGTTAATATATGGTTTAAGTCTTTTTAAAACTACAGGGACTAATAGTTTTCAAAAGAGTAAATTTCAGGGATCAAAACCAAAACTTTTAAACTTCAGGGACTAAAACCTAAATTATGGCAAACTATAGGGACCAAAAGTAGGTTTGATCAGTCCACATAAGCATTGACTATATCCAGCCATTAGGCCATATCAGCAAAAATAATGGCGTCAGCGACACGTCAGCAATACTAGCTCTTACTAGTTGTTGAACTTCGACTGGTACTTGTTGGGCAGTTTGTTGTGGTTCTTAAGACCGATGCTAACATTGCTACGCAGCTAAGGCTACTGCTACTACTGTGTCTATCACAGTCTATTTACCTTATTCTTGATAACCCACTTGTACTTTAGCAATCATTGCATCTGACTTCTAAAATCTTTACAAAATTAATTGCATTAGATTATCCTCTATAGGTTGATCCTAAGGTCTTTCAGCAGCTCTAGTTCTTTAGCATACACCATCTTTTGAATTCTTATATAATTAACCACAGCATCATCAACCTTTAGCAACTCATTTTCATGCTCGACTGTCATAACATAAAGCCCAACACAGCTTAAAACAACACTTTTATATCATAATTAGAGCTTAACTATTTACATCATGTCATAGGTTTCATACTTGAATACTATCATGCATGAGATACATATTTAATCCTCGGGGAACATGATGTAAACAAATATGAAAATCTGGGTAAGGAAACTCTTCAATCTTGATCACTGCCTAAACTAAAGCTCACTATTTGGTATTCTCTCAAAAGGCGAAGAGACCATAATTTGTTCCATGTAAGGTCTCCTGTAACTTCGTCTACTTCATAAGCTTCTCTAGCCCTTTCTATCCAAACTAGATAGAATTCTTGTCCATGTAAGGCAATATGATTTTGCAACTCTTGGGTATCCTCATCCAAGATCTGCTTCAAGTAGTCAAAATTGGTGACTTTATACCAACCATATATCTCACTTGATTAAACAGGGTCCATTTACTGGGCTTACTCTTTACTATTACTTCTTTAGTCTATTAGACCCACTAAATGATTGCACTATATTGGAATTGGTCTCCGATGGAATCTTATTCTGATTCTCAGCCATCTTTGGGTTTGCTTCCATATCTAGGTGATACCAAACAAGAGGCTCTACCGTCAATCATCATGTCTAATCCTCCACCTCTGAGGAAGCATCCACCCTATCATCATAATCATAGTAGGCTCAAAGTGCATACTAGGTCTATCAAAAGTTGAACTACTCATAGACCCGTACCTAATTGACTAAGTCACTTCAACATTTTTCTTACCCATCTTCCTATTCAGTCATGCACGCTCAATAATATTCTAATACAATTCCAATACAAGTTCAACACAACAAGTTCATTACATAACATTTACATAATAATCAAGAGCATAGCAGTTCAAATGTTAGTCAAAACCGCACTTTGATACCAACAAATATGATACCTTCTTTAGCTTACTTCATTTTATATTAGAAATCAATTATGAACCTCTTAAATGCCTTTTGATTTTTAGAATTAGCTAACAAAATGAAGATTTTAAAATTTTGTAATTGTACTGTTCACTTGGTAATTTCAGAAATTTTGGCCAATTTTAAATATTCATAACTAATTCTAGAAAAATTGAAATTGAGTGGTTCAAGTATCTAAATAAAGCTTGTTAAGTTCTCTAAAGGAGAAAAATATCAATTTGTATAATTTCTTGACCAATTATTAGATAATAGTCTCTAAATGAAGTTTGTTAAGTTTTCCATAAGGGAAAAATATCAATTTGTCTAATTTCTTGATCAATTAATACAGAATAATTCGTAAAATAGTACTGTTCATTTGATCATTTTTCAATTTTTTAGATTTTTCTTCTAACTTTGGACAATCATAACGTTTTGCTCAAACTCCAAATTAAGCAAAATTTAACTCATTTTAAAGCTTGTTATGTATACTATTTTTTTTTTGAAAAATTGTACAAAAATTGGACTTCATTTAGAATATCTCATCATTACCTCAACTTAGTGCTTCGATGAAGGTGTTAGATCCTTTTGTCATATTTTAGCATGATCCTTTTTTAATTTTTTATGCATGCTTTTCTTCAATACAATTCTCTAAATTTTCTAACCTATTCACATGCTACTAACCATACATCTCAAAATTGATGAGGTTTAACATATATAATTTTAAAATCCAACATACATTATATAATGTAACATAAATAACTTCTCTTGTAACTTGGAAACATTTAAGCTACTTCATACATCCTCCCACTTGGTCTTGTCTTTATTGTAACATTGGTCTAGAGAATGTTAATTTTGTGAGAGTGAAATTTTAAAGAAATCTCCATAGCAAAATCACTATAAAAAACATTAATATGCATGATTGTCATACAACTACAAGCTAGCCATGAATGCATGAACCTATATATTGTTAATACTTAAACCTTAATGTGCAACTAATCATGACATATCATAACAACACAAATAGCACATATTAAACAAATAAACATGGCAACATTCATGAACAACAACCATTTACAATATTAATGAGAAAGATAATAACTTTTCTACTGTGAATGTTTGACTTTCTCTTGAATTTGATTGCCTTCCCTCTTACTCTTTGAAGACTTCCCTTTGTAACTCAAACTCTTACACATAATATAATTCATTTGGCATCAAAATTTGGCCATTTCCGATGTTATATAACACCTAAAAATCCATGAAACTCAATCTTGGCAATTTAAGCCCTCAAACTGTAATTTTTCCTGCATTGATTATCATGTTTTTAAAATTATTTTCTCACTTCTACCCTACACAATTTGACCTTCTAAATCCATTGGAAGCATTAAAATTATCAAAATCTCATTCCTTCCTTAAGTTCCGCAGCTGGAAAAAAAATCCAACCATAAAGGGAAAAATGTGATATTTCAACTTTGCTTTTTATACACTTGCATAATCTTGTTTCTAAATCACTTTCTAATCATTATTTAACACAAAATCCATCATCCATAATCAGCCCCAATTCGTGCATCTCCTCCTCTTATAGGGTTTCATGCCCAAAATTTCAATATAACTTAAATCAACACAAAACCATTAATAGGTTTCAAATCATGCACATAGTTGTTTTCTAACAGCTATTTTTTCTAAATCCCTCTCTTGCTCACTTTCTCTTTCAAAAATCATATAGTTCCAGCAGCAAAATCTCATCATAAATCACAAAACTAAACCGATAGAATTTGGGAGGAGTGTTAGAAATTAAGAGCTACAGAGGAATTTGTACCAAAACTCAAGCTTACCTTTGATCTTGGTGGATTTTTGGCTTGGAATCACTCTCTTCTTGCTTTTCCTTTACTCCACACCTTCTCTCTCTCTCTCTCTCTCTCTCTCTCTCTCTCTCTCTCTTTCCCTCACGAAATATGGCCTTCAAGAAGGCTCTTGAAGTGGCAAGAATACTCTTTAAAAATCTGCACATATGTGTTCTTAATGTGTGAGACCTGATTGGACTGATAAAATAACTTTATTCTGAGACATTATATTACATGGTTAAAATATCTTTTCTACTTTTCATCATTGCATTAAAGAATGACATGTGGCAAAATCTGAGTCCTCCTAATCTAATTTATGCAGATAAAGTTACTTTAGCTGTTTATAAAGCTGCTTTATCGTGTCGGAATTACTTTTTGGGAATTCCCTGATCATTTGACTTGTAGAGGGTCATTAAAAATTTCAAAAATTCATATACTACCTCCATAATTTTTCTTCCTTCATTTTGCTTCCAAAATTGTCTTTAATTAATTTTTGAAGAAAATCTAATCTCGTTCGAGGCTTTTTTCATTCCGTTCCAAGAAACTATCTCTAACTTTCTTTTGGAAATAATTTTATAAATTACTATAATTTCCTAGCTATTTTTCCCTCTTTAAAAATCAAATATCTGAGCCCTTTGGATATTTAAATAATTATATTTAATTATTTATTTATTAAATAACCTTTAAAATTCCTGTAACATTTTGGTTATTTTTATCATTCTTACTTGAACCGGTCTTTAATTAATGATCGGTGAATTTTTCTTTATTCTTTTGGACTCTGTAAAATTTTCTGATATTTTAGTCATACTTTGACCAAAATGCCCTTTGACTTTTCCTTAATTACCAAATTGTCCTTGAATTTGATAAGTGATAATTTAGTCCCTTGAATTCCAAAATTTCCACTTTAGTCCCATTTAAAATGACACTTTTGTCATTTACTTTTTCAAAATGACCATTTTATACTTACCTTTTATATGTTTGATAGAATGACATTTTTACTCTTCATTTCCTTTTATCCTCCGAACCTTTAATCACTCTTTAGTTATTCATTTAGCATTTATATCCAGTTATCAAAAACTTGGATATTACAATGCTCTATACTAAATTTTACAATTTGTCTACCAAGACTAGATCTTTACTACTTAATATAATAACCATTTAGCAAATTTGAATAGATTAAGAAAATAAAATAAATTGGTTAATTTGAACCATCTATCTAAAATATCCCTATATAAGAGTATATTATGAGATAAAATGGACTAAAATATTATAATAAAAACCCAACAATGAAATAAAAAATATAAATGGCCACAAGTCGGATTGGAATCCTCACAAGTACCCCAGAAAATTAAACAAGTTATATAAGCGAGGTCCAAGGAATAATTATCACAAAATCTCCTAACATAATACTATGACATTTGTAGCAGCTTATATACTTGTTACACACATATTATTGCAAATAAAAGTATCAAATCAAACACAGTTGGCTTTTTAATGAAAGTAATGACGGATTGTGGTGTTTGAATGGTAAGACATACAAGCATTGGAAACCGGTTTCAATGCTTATCACAGTATTAAGATCTGCAAAGTTCAAATAAATTTCAATGCTTATCTACTTGCCTAAACAGACTTTCTCTTAGCCATTTTTGTTGGCACAAAAACATGAGTACCTTTGTTTGCCCATATTCAATAGCTAGCAGAAGTATGTTCTTTCCCTCATCATTCAAATCTTTAATCCTTGACAGAAATAATTCCAGAATTTTCTCCACCATTTTTATCACACATTCTTCGCTGCAATCATTAAGGGTGTCTCAATTGTTATTTCATAATCACTGGTGTCCAAATCACAAACTTAGTTTAAAATTGCTGGAATTTTTGGCACAAAAATATACTCACAGTATTTAGTCAATATTTATCTTTTGGTGATAGAAAATGGACGAATGCGTCATAAATTTCTTTTAAATTTTTTTTTACCTTCATTGTAGGGTGAAGAATAATGATTCATGATTCCTAAAATATCAAATCCTATATGTGAAAAGTATAATAACAACAACAAAAACAATAATTAAGATGTTAAAAAGTTATGCTCTTCTATTTGCATGGATTGCTTACCAGAGACCTTTTTGGATGTTATTCCCCACATATATATATCTTCAATCGGAAGCGATATTTAATTCAAACGTGGAAGCGATATTTTTTTCATTCAGAAAAATTACACATAAATTCGGTCATGTGATATGGTTTTGGAAAGATGGTAGTGACCTCCTAAAATAAAGTTCATAACTATTTTTATATCCAAATAAAATTTATTATGTTAGTAGCTCTTTTAAAAAAAGATAAAAGATACTTTTACTCATCCTTTACCATTTTTAATTCATGAATATTGAAAACCTGCAACCACATCACTTTGATATGTTAAAATATTTTTATATACTTTCTAAAGGGTTTACTTTTAAAATTGGGAACCCCCATCTTAAATTGTAATTCAATGATATGGAAGAGTTGAATTAAAAAAAAAAGTGGACAACTCATTTCCCATCCTATATTGCAATTTAATGGATAATATCTCCAAAATTGAGGAAACCTTAATTGAAGGAACGTACATCATAACTAGAAAAATAGCAAATAAATAGATAAATTTATCCTAGGGTATGATTTGCATGTGTTTTACTAAATTTTTAATATATAAGTGCTGATAATAAAATTAATAATTCCATTAAACATGTAAATTTCATGCTTACGGATTGTTTGTTTTTTCAAAAGAAAAGGCATTATCATCATACCAAGTGCTTCTAAAATAAATACAACTACAATGAAACTAAAAAAATGTCAAGTATCTTCATAAAATACCTTTATCAGCCTTTTAGCTAGGATTATGAGTAAAGTAAATGTTCATAAAAAAACTAAACATACACATTACAAGATCTTATATTTCAAAGTGTAGAAAATATTTTTTTTTAGGGATAACATAATAATTTATCTAAGTCCGGAAATGACAAAGTGTTACAATAAACAAGGGAAATGTGTGCTGGCACCTGACTCCTAACTTGGGAGGTGTGAAGGAGAGGGATGAGAAAATGCAAAAGATGGAGTGAAGGAGGCAACATAACATTGAAAAGGAAGAAAAAGAAGTGAGTGATTGGATGGAAATATGGATTGAAGGATAGGTGCAGGAGGTTTAAGTTACTATCGTGAGGAGGCAGCACAAGTAATTTTTTTTAATATATTTTCAAACTCATTTACAATGTCAACGTATGAACAAATTTGAAATCTTTTTTACAAGTGTTTTAGCAAATTCGTTCACAGTTTGGAGATTACTTTGTGAATTTAGTGAACTCATTTTTTATTTCAATAAGTTCAGTATAATTTTAAATTTGTTTATGTTAAAAACGAATTTAACTGTACAATATTACGATAAATATTTCTTTACTGTTGTTGAATGTGTTAGTGTTAAAAAGCCGCTTTTTTCATTAAAAAAAAAAGAATTGCCAGCTTTAGAACAAAAAAAAAAGCTGTCAAGATAAACAGCTTACCATCACGGGATCTGCTTAGGCGAGGCCTGCTTTTTTCATTTAAAAAAAAAAAAAGAATTGCCAGCTTTAGAACAAAAACAAAGCTGTCAAGATACACAGCCTACCATCACGGGATCTGCTTTTATCGTTGCGCATCCAAATGCAACTCTGGAACCTGTGGCTTATTATTAATCCAATAATAGGCTTGGCCTGCTTTTTTCATTAAAAAAAAAAAAAGAATTGCCAGCTTTAGAACAAAAAATAGCTGTCAAAGACAAAAAACTTCCCATCACGTGATCTGCTTTTATAGTTGCGTATACAAATGCAACTCTGGAACCTGAGGCTTATTATTAATCAAAATGAAATTTATTAATTAAAAAGAATTATTTTATGTTAAATTTTAAAAAGAAAATAATGAAATTAATACCATATCCCTTGCTATCAATCAAAGCTTATCATTTCACATATTTATTTTAAATTATGAATAATTATTTTTCAAAAATTAATACCAACATACTTTTATATACCAAACAACTCCAAACATTTAGTTCATTGAAGTCAATCGATCGTGCGAGAGGCAACGAGTACAATGGAGCGACTGCGTAATCATGCCGTGAGAGGAGAGTGGTCAGAAGTACACCGGATGTTGGTTAGGAAGAGAGAGCTTGGAATGCTGAGGATAACCGCCACGGGTGACACAGTGTTACACATGGCTGTGTTTAAGGGGGACGAGGACGTGGTGACAAAGATGGTTAACTTGTTAGTTCAAGAAGAGTATGATACGGGGACGGAAAGCACTGTGATGTCAGTTCAAGGAGAGGACCGGGCGGCAAACATGGCTGATGAGGATAAAGTGGGGATGGTAAGCACTCCTGAGATGTCAGACCATGGAGAGAAACTGGCGGCATACATGGCTGATGAGGATAACGTGGGGATGGTAAGCACTCCTGAGATGGCAGACCATGGAGAGGACGTGGCGGCATACACGGCTGATGAGGATAACGTGGGGATGGTAAGCACTCCTGAGATGTCAGACCTAGGAGAGGACGTGGTGTCAAATACGGCTGACTGGTTAGTTCAAGAAGAGGATAATGTGGTCATAACGGTGGAAGGAGATGGCGAAGAGAACAGGAATGTGAACCGATTTCTTGGTGCTGAGAATGATAAAAAGAATACCCCTCTGCATTTAGCAGCAATAAGGGGGAATGCTAAGGTGTGTGAGAAGATCGGTAGGATATACCCCTCTTTAATTGCTAGAAAAAACCTCATGGGCGAGACACCCCTTTTTCTAGCTGCTCGACATGGCAACAAAGAAGCTTTTCTTTGGCTTCATTATCTGTATGTGATAGACCATGCATTTTCTTTTACCAGCTTTAATGAATGTATAATAAGGGACAACGGTGATACTATTCTTCATTGTGCAATTGCACAAGGGCACATTGGTAAATCTAAACTAACATTCATTCTTCCTCATATATGTTGTTAATATACTTATCATGAGTAAGTGCTATATATACGTTACGTGCAGGTGTGGCAATTGAAATACTTCACCATTATAAAGATCATATAAAAGAGATGATGAGGCGTAATAAGGAAGGGTTGAATCCACTTCATCTCCTAGCATCAAAGCTTTCAGCCTTCGCAAGTACTACCCTTCCTGAACTACCAATCCTTCTTCGTCTAATTTATTGTAAGTTCTCTTGTCTGTGAAGGGAACGCAATGTGTGCATATGTGCGCGTCTGTGAGGCGGCTCACAACTACTATGAGCAGGGGATTATCATTTCTTTTTTGTATTGCCTTATTTCAAAACTGAAAGCATCACTATTTATCAAGAGTACTGATACGTATAAAGTCAAAATGCACCATAGAAATGAACTAATTAGATATACAAAGATTTTTGGAAATAACTCATACATGCAAATTTTATAAAATTTCTTATATTAAAGATCAA
>QFDD01120197.1:0-27999 GCA_006871305.1 Vachellia collinsii
AATAATGCGACACATTAAGCATTCAAAAATCCCACAAATCATTGTAGAATGCAGATAATGTCTCAAAATGACAGAAATAGGCAAAAACACTGTACCTACACCAAGAGCCAACAAGCAATCCCAACCTGTACAGCACCAAAAACAATGAGCCCAAACAGAAAGCACCAAACCAGGGGACGAAACCACCACGGGAAGGACGGAAATGAAGAGACAGGCGGGAGAAAATGCTCTGATACCATATAGAGTTTTGGAATCAAATTCATACCTCTTTCATGATTAAAAGGAACATATATATATACACACAAAGTAGCAACCAATACCTAACTAATTGTCTAACTATGCCTAACTAATTGCCTAACTAATATGCCTAACTAATTGCCTAACTATGCCTAACATTAAATAGTATATCCTAATAACTCCAAAACTAGATCAGGTCAGATCGGGCTGGATTGGTTTATCTGTACTGTCAGGTTTTTTGCACAACCCTAATCAAAATATTGAAAATATGTTAGGCTAGATGTGAAATAGAGCTAAACAGAGTATATTGAAATATTATCCTCATTCAAATAAGTGGGTTCATTCGAATGACCTTTAAAAAATTTTAATACACATCTCAAAGGTTCATTTTGATATGCAGAAAATGAGACTTTCATTCAAATGAGCTTCTGTATTAAGTACAAAGATTAACTTCAAATAGATGTAACTTCTTAATTTCAACTCCAAATTTGACAAATAACCTATGCCCATAAAGCCCTTTATATCCTCTTTGTAATGCAGTACGAATAAATCCAAAGACATTTTAGGAAAAGGGTTATGATCAAATAACTAAAGTTTACTTTGGAGTGTAGTGCAAATTTTGAGTATCAACTTTCTTCATTCATATCGTTTTCATCTGAAGCTATAAAAGTATGAATTTGGTGTCTATGAATTGCCTTTTAAGTCTAGTTTCAGATGCAACTAGTTTTACTTTGATTGGATAAGTGATTGAAGAGATATGATCAAAATATCGAAGCATGAAATACTGTTGCTCACTACAGTCTGATTGCTCACTCCAGTCTGACCAAGCCTCAGTATTTCGGTCATATCTCTCAAACCACATATCCAATTGATGTGAAACTTATTTCATATGAAACCAGACTTAAAAGGAGGTTCATAGACAAAACTTTCATGATTTTAGAGCTTCATATGAAAGAGATATGAATGAAGGAAGTTGCTCGAAATATGCATTACACTTGAGACCAAACTTTAGTTATTTGATCATAATTCTCTACTTAAAATATCTTTAGATTTGATTCTTGCTTCATCACAAAGAGGATGTAAATGTATTTCTAGGAATAGGCCATTTCTCAAATTTGATGTTGAAATGAAGAAGTTATAGCTATTTGAAGTTAACCTTTGTGCTTGATTCAAAAGCTTATTCGAATGAAAGGTTTGATCATTCGAGTGAAGGTCTCATCTTCAGCATATCCAAATAAACCTTTGAGATTAGTAAATTTTTCAAAGGTCATTCAAATGAACCAACTTACTCATTCGAAATGAGGATAATATTTCAGCATACTTTGTTCAACTCTATTTCACGTTTAGCCTAACATATCTTCAGTATTTTGATCGTATCTCCCAAATCACAACTCTGATTGACATGAAACTTGTTTCATATGAAACTAGACTTGAAAGGTGTTTCATATACTTAAATTGTATGATTTTATAGATTCATATGAAAGAGATATGAATGATGGAAGTTGATGCTTGAAATCTACACTATGCTCTAAACTAGACTTTAGTTATTTGATCATAACTCTCTCTCCCTAAAATGTCTTTGGATCTGATTCTTTCTACATTACAAAGAGGATGTAAAGGTTTTCATGGTTATAGGTCATTTGTCAAATTTAGAGTTGAAATTAAGAAGTTACAACTATTTGAAATTGACCTTTGTATTTGATTCAAAAGCTCATTCAAATAAAATGTTTGCTCATTCAAATGAAGATTTTAACTTTAGCATTTTCGAATGAACCTTCAAGATGGATATTGAAATTTTTTAAAGGTCATTTGGATGAACCCACTTACTCATTCGAATGAAGACCTAAATTTTTGAAAGCTTATTCAAATGAAACCACTTACTTATTCGAATAAAGATCTAATCTTCTAGATATGTGAATGAGCTTTCGAATATATAGTAAAACTTTTAATACTCATTCAAATGAATCTATATTGTCATTCGAATGAAAGACTCTTTTTCAAATATATTTCCAGCAGCTCATTTGAATATTCCCTTATCCTCATCTGAATAATTTGCTTATCTTCTAGATATCCGAATAATGCTTCAAGGTTGGTATTAAATATTTATTTTTCAACAAGTCATCCGGATGAATCCCATAAATTAATGATTTGATTAGCTAAAACCCTAGAGGAACTTATTTCTAGATCCTTAGCTATAAAGGCTCCACAAAAGTTAGATCAAACTTTTGCAACCCAACCGATTAATTAAAACTTTAGAGGAACTCATCTCTAGATCTTTAATTGTAAAAGGCTCCAAAAGAATTTATCACTCTCTTATAATCCAACCGTATTCTATCCCGAATACAAACTTACAAGCTAATACTTGTTAGGGAAAAACTTCTCATTCATCCTTAAATCATTGGATATAACTTACTCCTTAAATAAGAAAACCTACTAATCCCTAATATGACTCAAAATATTTTAAAAAAAGATATAATATCATGATGACATCTACTTAAATTGAATCAAAGATATTGATATTAAATAATATCTTTAAGATCCCTAATTGGCAATCATATATCTACTATAATATCATAAAATCTAAACTAATAATATATCCTAAAGATCTTTAAGATAATTCAAAACATTTAAAAGATAGATCAATTCTTTCTAATAATTCACTAAATACAAGATGACCCTTTTTTAAATAATAAAATTACATAGAAAATAAAATCGAAAAGACTTAATTGCCTTCTTCTATGTGTTCATCTTGATAGTTGAATGCCAAGCAAGATATCTACTCGAATTGACATAATTGTCCTATGGATTCCAATTATGTACCCTCTTCTTTAACTAGGGCACACATCACTTTAATGGTCGAAAGACCAAAACCGAGGAATGGGAGATGCGAGAAGTGTGTATGGCAGTGGAATAGCGTAGTGGGAGAGGAGAGGAGTGAGCGGGCACCACAAAAAATTTGACTTTCAGCGGCAACTTTTGTTACCGCTAAAAGTATAAAAGTCACTGCTGAAAATACCTTCGGCAGTGACAAAAAAAAGTCGCCACTGAAGATACCCTTCAGCATCGACAAAAAAGGCTTTCAGCGGCGACTTTTGTCGCTCCTAAAAGTACCCTTCTGCAGTGACATAAGAGTCACCGGGTATATTCAGCGGCGACTTTTATTGTCACCGCTAAAGGATACTTTTAGCAGCGACAAGCCGCCAAAAGGATACTTTCAGCGGCGACAAGTATCTTCAAAATTATTAAAAAATAATAATTTCAAAATTATTAAAAAATAATAATTTACTCCAGCGACTGCCACATCACCACCATTCTCTGCACACCACGTGTCATCACATATATGCCACCTCACCTACACCACATGTTACCATCTCACAATGCCACGTGTCACCATCTGATAAATCTGAAGTTTTGCCTCCTCCAAAAATCAAACCTCCAACCTCTTAGCTGCGTGCATGAGTCTTTGTCAGTTAAGCAGTAATGACTTTACATACTTTAAAAGCATATTTAAATACACACACACACACACAATATTTTACTATATAATAAATTATAGACATTTATGCACACACAAATATTTAGGTATATATTATTTGTATATATATCTATATATACAATATCTAATATTAATATAAACTAAAAGTAAATTGAATGATAACTTTTAATTTTATATATAGAATATTATTGATTGAATAATATATTATTTTAATGAATTAATATTTTTATAAATTATATAAATATTAATTTAATAATTTTTATTTCTTAAAAATATTTTTTAAAATAAAAAAATTATTTTCAATCAAAATTTTAAAAATTAAATAATTAATTTTTAAATAATTTCAAATTAAAAAAATTACCTTCAATGGCGACACAAAATGTCGCCGTTGAAGGTGTTAAATTTTCTTAAAAAATTTAATAATTAATTTTTAAATAATTTAAAATTAAAAAAATTTCCTTCAGCGGCAACACAAAATGTCGTCACTAAAACTATTTAAATTTTTTTAAAAAATAAATAATTAAATTTAAAATAATTTAAAATTAAAAAAAAGTATTATCTTCAGCGGCGACAGAAAATGTCACCACTAAAGGTAATAAATTTTTTTTTTAAAAAATTAAATAAATAATTTTAAATTTAAAAAAAAATTCTTACCTTCAGCGGTGTCTCAAAATGTCACTGCTGAAGGTATTAAATTTTTTTAAAAAAATTAAATAAATAATTTTTAAATAATTTCAAAATAAAAAAAATTCTTACATTCAGCAGCGACATTTGAAGATATTAAATTTAAAAAAAATTAAATAATTAAAAAAAAATTTTGCCTTCAGCGGCGACAGAAAATGTCGCCGTTGAAGGTAATAAATTTTTTAAAAAAATTAAATTTTAAATCATTTTAAGTTTTAAAAAAATTCTTACCTTCAGCGGTGACAGAAAATGTCGCTGCTGAAGGTATGAAATTTTTTTAAAAAAATAAATAATTAAATTTAAAATAATTTAAAATTTTAAAAAAATTCTTACCTTGAGCAGCGATAGGAAAAGTCGCCGCTGAAAGTCTAGCCTTCAGCGGTGACAAGAAAGTGTCACCGCTGAAGGTCTCCTTCGGCAGCGACAAAAAGTCGTCGCTGAAAGATACCTTTTATCGCCGCTGAAGGTACCCTTTAGCAACGACCTTTTTTGTCGTCGCTGAAGCTCTATTTTTTTATAATGGGGAGAGGATAGTGTTTCGTTTTTCATTAGCTATTTCTTTTATAAATGACGGGAGGACATTTTGTTAATTTCATTTACATTTGGTAAATGAAAAATTGATCCCTCACACTTATTTTGGCATTTTGAAATAATGTAGCACATTTTTTTCCTTTTGCATTTTCCAAGTTCTTTTTCTGGTATTTTCCCAAGATTTTCCCATTAATTTTTTTCTTTTATTTTAGGGACAATCTCATAAAAATACCATTTCAATTTTGAAATTTTAAAAAGGTCACTCTAATAAGTAAAATGACACATTAGTCAAAAGGTAGAAATCTAGGATTTTAATATTTGTTGAAAAAGATGAAATTGCCCTTTAGAGTTTTTAAAACTAAGGGGAGGGCAAACACAAAAGTGAGTGATGGAATTGACAATATTTCTAGTCATTTTCACAATTTTGATAATGCTATTTACAATTTTGTAAATCATTCTTTTTGTAAGAAATTATTTAAGCATGAGTTATTAATGGGTTACTGAAATTGTGATAATGGCTTGAGATGTCATCAATTTCATTGCAAGTATGGGAACCATTAAAATAATGACACCTTGATTGAATTCCCACAAGTTCTGAAGTGATAAAAAATAGTTATAAATTACTATCAAAGTTATGAAAATGGTTAGAGGTGTTGTTAATATTATTATAAATGTATGACATAATTTAAATAATGTAAAAGAATGAGTTGTTAATAACATTACTAAAGTTATGAACATGTCTAGAAGTGTTATCAATACCGTTACAAGTATAAGAAACAATTTTAATAATGAGCCCGTAAATTGAATTCACCAAGTTTGAAGTGACAAAAAAATAAATGACTTTGTCAAAATTATAAAAATTGTTAGAGGCATTATTAATACCTTTGCAAATGTAAGGAATGACTTAAATAATGCTAACAAATTAGTTGTTAATGGCATTAGTAAAGTTGTAAAAAGTTTGGAGATGTTGTTAATACCGTCTCCGCCACTCTAGTTCACCTCCTCAACTTTCCATTTGGCTTATAATCGTAGGCACGAACATTAAGCAAAATTGTTCCTTAAAAATTGAAAGGTAAAAACAAAGAAATTGAAGAATCATCAAACACAATCCTATTGTTGTCAACATCACAAACAGATTCGACATATTTCTTAGTGAAGGATATCTTAATAGAAGCAAGGCATAATACACCCATAAATCGAAACAAAAAAATCAATAAAATTGAAAAATCAACAAAAATAAAAGAACCCCACAAATCAAAACCAAAAGGATGAGGGGAGGAGTGAAAGTAGATGAGAGGGGAGGTAGACCTGATGCCAATTAACACTGCATAGCAGAGCCATACGAACCCTTAACAGCCAAATGTGCTTCCCACCGAATTAGTGAAGGAATGTTTTTCTGTCCAGATCTCTTTACAAAAATTGTGTTGAATTTCTGACATATTACAAATAGAATTAGTTATTAAAAAAAAATCTCATAGCTAATTCCGTTGGAAATTTATTGTTTCTTTTTTAGCGTTGGCTATAGGCCTCTTCTCTCAACTTTCATTTTAATTTTTGCGGGACTTGATTTTTGGAGCTCTCTTACATGGAAGAAGAAAAAGTCGCCGGAGTTTTACGAAGGAAATTTTTTTTATCGAGTAATTTTGATGAGGAGCTTGTTTGGGAAGTAACAAAACCTTGATTTGAAAAGTGATTTCACACAATCCGAGATAAGAATGTCAGAGAGTTTTGTCTCAACTTATGTGAAATTGATTTTCAAACCAAGGTTTTGTTGATTGACAAACAAGCTCGAGGTGGGGTTTGCTTTAACAGTTAAAAAAATAGAAATGGAGAGAGGAGGACGTGGGAGAGGGGAAAAGTTGAAAGGAGAATTTGAGAGATACAGACCCAAGAAGTCGAAAAGAAAATCAAAAGCATATTTGGTATTTTGCATATTTTATTTTATTTTTGATGATATGAATAATACGTAGAATAATATGTGGCACAATATTCTACAGAACAGATCTACCTCATCATATATTGGTCAACAAATGATTCACCTTCTAAGTCTATTAATGAAAGGGCGGAATTGCCCATTTTTAAAATTTTCAAGTCCAAAATGGCTCCCGAAAGCTTTTAAGTAACCAGTGTCCATAAGTGAAAACTTTTAGGTTATTTTTGTCCATTAACCTTTTTATGGAACTCTCTTGAACTTTAAATCATTGCATTTAACCCTTCCATTTTAAAATTTAAATTTTTTAAAGTGGATTATATTATATGCAACTAGGTTAAAGTTCATAAGTAAGATGTCATGTGTCTTCCATTGATCTGGCATGACAATTTTCATTAAAAAATAATGATCACTTAATGATAAATAGTCTATGATAAACAAATAAAAGGCTAGAGAGGTCAAATTTTAAATTTTGAAATATCAAGGGTTACATGCAACTGACCCAAATTTAAAGGGTTTTTGTATAATTAAGCCTAAAAGTTAATCTTGGAAATGTTACTTTAAACAAACATATCAGTAGTACTAGATACCAATCAAATGTGTAATAATGGTTATTACTTGAAGATAAACATATAATAAAGATTATGATAATACTTACATCAATTTTTTTATATCAATTCATGTAGATATGTATAGTTAAATGATAATATTTTAAAAATATGACACATGGTTATGTGTGATAAAAAAAAATTAATATGATACATAAAAAGAACTTGATTGAAGTATTTTCTTAAAGGTTATATATCTTATTTATTTGTTTCACATTAAATATACAAAATTTTCTATGATGATATGCGAGAAAAAAATCTCCCCACACATCTATAAAAACATGCAAAGTTCGATGTTTTCTTGGCAAACAATTACTTAATTAAAGTGATTATTTTTGTTTTAAAAAAAGTATAATTTACAAATGCATTTATTTTTATTTTTAATACAAACTTGTAACATTTAAAAATGTTTGGATTAACTTATTTTAAGTGATTTTACGAAATTTCAGTTAAGTATGTTAAAAAAATTTTATCTCGATTTATAGAAAAGTATTTTTTTTAAGTGCTTTTGAGGATTTTTCAAATAAACACTTAAATGAGTTTTTTTTTTATCTTTATATTTTTAACGAGTTTTGATTCATTGCGCAAGCCATTGATCTTTATCATCATCATTTTGCTTTAGCCAACTTAACAACGTTAATGCTACATCAATAAAGTTATCATAGTTAAGCTCATAGAAATCATTATAAAACTGCAAGAACCAATATTTTGGACATCATAACGTATATGGAAGAAAAACTGCCAAAAAAAATAAATAAATAAACCAAAACCAAAACTCAAGCATAAAAACTTATAACAGGTTTAACCTTTATTAAAATATATGGAAAATTAATCTTTTGATGTTATTGTTTTGACTGAGTTGTAATTCAATTCATACACTTTGGTTTGGCACAAGTTAATTTTATAATCTTGACCAAATTATAATATAATCCTTGAATTTTATACAATTCAGTTTTTATAGTTTTAACCATTTTATAATTTAATCTATGAGATTTTATTCTTCAAAGACTTAGTTATAAATTGTTAAAATTATTGGAACTGAGTTATAACTAAGTTAAAATTATAAGGATCAAAGTTGCACTGAATTGCAACATAGGAACTGGATTATAATAAAGTTAAAACTATAAGAACCAAAATATTAGTTTGTTTCTAAAATACAAAGAATAATGTAAATTGACACATACTATTATTTATAAAAGTCTTATCATAAAATAAAAAATCTGTATTGAGAAAAAAGCTATCAAATTTTGATCAAAAGAAAAAAGCTATCAAATGAAAGTCCAATAATACTCAGATCTAATCTCATCACATCATATACCAGGAAATTGTATAAAAAAAAATTTAAGAAAAATATCTTCGTACTACTTTTTTCCCAGACGATCTTAAAAAAGATTCCTCCTCGCACTTTATCATAGGTTAATATTTTAGTTTTAAAATATAACAGAAGAAGAAAGTTTCTTCCCTGCAATCTTTTCCTTTTATAGACCCTCAGATTAGTACTTACTCCCTTATTTCCTTCTGATCCATTTACCAAATATAGAACCCTAGAAAAAGTAGTGCCTTGCCAAAGTCACTGCGCTATCAAATAGTGGCCCCACCTTCCACATCACACACGAATAATTCATTGATTCATAGAATTGAAACTTCAACTTCAAATTCATCAGTATTTACAATGTCGTTTTGGTAACACATACCCTTCAAACAGTCCCTTGATTAAGAACTTAATTATATATTATTATTATTATTATTTTATGTGGAATCAGATCTAGAGGCCTCGTGTGACTTACAACTTTTCAGTCCATTATTTCAAAATTTAAATTAAAGTTCAAAACTTTAAGAATGGACTATTTCCCGACAATCTCCCCCAACCACCTCGTAATTAACAGGCTCACTATCTTTTTGTCAACATTTAATTATTCAAGTGCGTTTTCCCCTATTGACAAATTGACAAGATGGCTATATGTATTATATATTCTAATATCTTTTATTTGAAAATCACCAAACAGGTTATTAAAGATAAGAGAAAATATTGAGAAGTAGTGAGATGATGAAGAAGCACTCGATGATAAGGCTATAACCATTAACCGTGATAGAAATTTACAGTACTATCCTCCTTCACGAGTTACTTGATTAAGTCACTTCATACTCTGGCGCGGCATGCCAAGCCGAAGCCGCGATGAGGGGTCGGCTATGCCAACCCAAGGTCAAACATCCTTCGTTCTCTTCCACACAATAGCCCTCAGCTGAGAACAGAGTCAAGAGCATACTGGCTTGCTTGAAAGCGTTTGATCCCAAGTGTAGAGCCCTAAATCCGGCTTTAGTGAGCCGATCTTTCCACTTGGGCAGCGGCTCGTGCCTCTCCACGCGAGCCGATCCCTCACAGCACACCACGTTGCATATCTCCTTCTGTATGTATATCTCAGCTAAGGCTTTATCCGGCTGGAGCGAGCAAGCTTCTAGCGAGTCGAACATGGTGGAGTAGTAATACAGAGCTTCCGTGAACCGATCTAAGAATCCGGGTTGGTTATGATTCGCTTCTTGTTCCACAACTGTCATGATTTTCGGGTTCAAGCTTCGGATCCAGCTAAGGACGGATTGGATTGCGGGTTCTCTGGTTGGGTCGGATCCGAGGAGGCGGTGAAGCTGCATGATGGAATTCACCGCCACGGCTTCTTTTGGGCTTACCTGGAGCATCCATGGCTTGACGTCTTCGAGTCTGGAAGCTGCAACTCCACGGAAAGCGAATCGGACGTTGACGGACCGAGCTAACTCAGCGAGTCGCAACCCAATTTCACGGAGAGTGTCACGGCCGTCCGGAGATGGTGGCCCAATGCCGGTCAACCTCAGTAAGGGGGGCCCACCAGGACGGAGGGCCAGAGCTTGAATCAAGGCCGGCCACTGGAGGCCGTGCATGAGGTTGAAGTCGATCACATGGACACAATCATGGCCGTTGAAGGCTTCCAGGATGGCTTGGTTAGCCGTGAAGTGAGCGAACTTTAGGGAAGGGCAAGCTTCGTAATAGTGATGGTACAAAACCTCATCCTCATAAGGCGAGCCAGTGCAGGAGGAGCCAGTGACGATGGTCCGTGGAGCGAAGATTCGGCGGCTGAGGGCGTCGATAAAATATCCGGCGACTTTTCCGATGCCACGGCTGGTGTTCACGTGCGCTAACAAACCCTGCATGTCCTCGATAAGCGAGCCGGCAAGAGCTAGCTCGCCACGTTGAACAGAATCGGCACAGGTCATCAACATGTGGACCAGCCTTATCCCGGAGTTCTCTTCCATCGATGCCACCACCGTCAATTGCTGGAATTGCTGCTGCAGAGGACTGAAGCTATGGTGGGTCTGATCATTCTGACCCATGACCCAGCAATTATCGACCGTTGATTCTTCAAGCAACGGACAGGTTGGAAGATCCGGGAACTCCAACAGATCGCACGGCAGAGAAACAGTCTGGTTCAATTCTGTGAGGAGAGTGTCAACCCAAGAGCCGATATCGGCGGGGTCGTAGTGAACAGTATCGGAAGCGAGTTGAGAAATGTCAGCGGCGGAGTTGACCATAACATTCTCGAGCCGCTCGAGACGCCGAGCCAAGTGATGTAGCTCCGATGACTTCACCTTGTACCCAGCTCCGGCCAGGAGACCGTCCATCTCCGCCGGCTTGGTTCCCGAGCTCGAGGAGCTACCATTGGAAGAGGCGGCGCCGCCGCCTGCTGATGGCTCATAGGACCCCATGAAAATTGATAAACCAGAACTCAGTTGAAATAAAACTTATCCCTCACCCACGAGTCGAAGTCGAGTTGTTTCCGTGGGATTCTTTGATCATGGCGGAGCAATTAAGAGATAGAGAAAGAGATGGGTTTTTATGAGTGAGTAGGTATTGGGAGTGAAAAGTGACTGATGAAAGAGAGAGAGAGAGAGAGCAAAAGGAAGTGACAAGTATAATGTATGGAAGAATGAGGTGTAGCTATCCATGAAATTGATAGATAGAAATAAGAGGAAGTATGTAAACTCTACTCTTTTTCCCCCTAACGTGCAAATTTTGCAAGAGTTTTTCATCAACATCACGTGTAATTAAATTTTAAATGGTATAAAAATAAATAAAAATTCTTAAGAAATGTTCAATTTTAACAAATATGTTAAATCGATTCAAACGTCCATCAATACTCATTATTTCTAACTTTATAATAGATTTTTAGATTAATTTAATGGAGGAGTCAAAACTGTATCTTTTTAAAAGATTTAATTCTATCATATACTTCTTTTAACTATTTAAAACTTAATTATATCAAACACTCAACACTTCACGGAAGAGCTGTTAAAATTGCATCTAAATAATTTCCTTTTTTTTTTCTCCCTACAGGAACCCTAATCTAAGGGGGTAGTGGACCCTCAATGTTACCCCTTTTCACAAATCTCGAATTGACTCTGAAACAATAAGGCAACCTAAGCCATAAAAGGCAAGGCCCCTACTCCTACGTGCTGCTAGCCTGCTACTCCTCTCTTGGGATTTGGGAGGGTACACTCGCCTAAACAAGTGGGATGATTCTGTGCTCAGCTCAGGAATCAGGAGAACCCACCACTATGGCAACAAAAAAGAAAAAAAGAAAACCATCTGTAAAATCACAGTGATAATTTACTGTATTTCAGCTGACTCAATCTCAGTAGAATATCCCCCCTTACCCTACTGTTAAAACACACTTCCCACCAAAAACCCAGTAATTTCCCAGTATCATTAATGTTTGCACACAGTACATTTTCTTTTTAATTCGCACCATTCTAGAGTTATTTTGAATTTGAGACAAATTTTTATTTGGTTGAAAGTGTTAATGGTAAAGTCTTCCAAATTAGTGCAGTTACGCGGATTGATATAATTTATTATAACATGATAAATTAATATTTAAATCTTAATTAAAAAAAAATTATATTTAATGTCTGATAATGCTTCAAGTAAGATTTCATATAATAGGAGGATGCATGTGCTTAAAAGAACAAGAGCGTTGCTCGAGATTGAATCCTGTGTTGCCGCTTATAATATCAACTAATTGTTTGTTAGTTTGTACACAATAAATTTCACTTGCACCATCATTAATGTACACGGTTAACTTTTTTTGTTGGTGTAACACTATCCCCAAATCATTTTGTGATTCATACTAATATATGTTATATCAGAAGTATTAAGGTTAAAGTTTTTCTAATAAGTGTGTTTTTCAGGACTTCAATCAGTATTCTCATCTTTGAATCTTATTAGAGTGCTCATCAAAGTGATAAACTTCCCCAATTTATTATATTTGAACCATCCAGATTTAATTTTGAACGATTTATATTTGTTTCTTAAAATTAGCAATTTTTTTATATTAGATCTAAACGATCTAGATTTAATATGTTGGGAGAGTTTATAACTTTTAATAAACACCCACACCAATTTCTCTTCAAGGGGATTTTTTTAGGGTGAGAGCACTTAATTTATCAGTTTGTACACAGTAAATTTCACATCCACCAAGGTGTTTCTTTTTTCTAAATAAAAAATCTCTCTCACGAGTGACGACCACTCTTGGCTTCACGAGTGAGCATTTTGTTTCTTGATATGGCAGACTGTGAGCAGGTGGTGTGAAACTGTAGTTCAGAAGGCTCCTGCACCAAATATGGCAATGAGCCATTCATAAATATATATATATATATATATGTGTGTGTGTGTGTGTGTGGCTCACTTCAATCACTGTATGTAGGACAGATCATATATATATATATATATTAGTTTCTCCTAGAGGTTGAAGGGTCGTTTTTAAAGTTTCCTAGTTTCCGCCATTATCTAATCCCTAAAGCTCATTTTCTGTGACACACTAATTGCAGAATGATGATCCCATTTTGGTGCTCCAAAATTGAAACATGGTCACTATCATTAAATAAAACTCATAATCATCTTTCAGTCTTAGTTAAGAAGCGTACAGGTATCTCTAACACCCGTGCTTAAACTTGAACATCTTTTTTTTTCCTTTCTTTCTTCTTTCTTTCTACTTTCTTGAGCTTATTAATATGAGAGATCTGTGTTAAGTTGTCACTGTCCTTTGTATTTATTGCTGTCCCCCAATTTAATTTATCTTCATCTAAAAAAGGCTTGTAAAGTTAAAATATTGCCCCTCTGTGTAGTCACTCTGTGTGTGGCCTCTGATGGAAAAGTCCTCGAAGAAAAAGCACTCATTTTTTGCTCGTCTTTTCTTTGACTATATATATATGCGCAGATAATAATTCCCTTGCTTTCTGCCATGAACATATATTACTAACAGATTTTAAAAGATCTCATTTTAATAGCTTTCATCAGACTTTATTTCTCCAATCTTACAGGTCAATGGCGTTTTTTTTTCCTTTTTCCTTCGGAAAAAAAAATCTTATGTGAGTTTAGTACTGAGATAGAAGAGGGGATTTATCAAGGATTAGGGTTAGCATGCTTTCGTTCAAAGAATATTTATATATGTACTTACAGAAACTATGACATATTTACGAGTTCAAAGAACTCTTACAAAACAAAAGGCATTTACAAAGGCCAATATATACTGACACACTCATAGAATACTTACAAAGGTACTTCAAAAGATCGAGGCATATTTACGTGCTCAAAGAAAACTTTTAAAAGTATTTATAAAGGTTAAAGTATATCTACGAATTCAAAAAACACTTAAACAAATACTCACAATTTTTTTTACATCTTTTACCAGCAAGATCTTCGTATGAACAGTGTGATTTTGACTCGGCCATTTAAATTATAAGCCACCTTTTCACTGAGTAGATAAACCTTTATTGTCCTTCAATGGCTTTTTCTAATATGCAAGTTTGGGCCGCTGTAGGCTATAATAATCACTTTACTTAATTGCTTAATCTCAGCTTAAGATTTGGAAAGAGAAAATATATAAATTGTTTTGGTTATTAATAATTAAGAACTTTTTTTCACCATGATTAATATTTTTTTTTGCCAACACCATGATTAATAATTAAGGACTTGATAGATAGAAAGATGTTAGGTACCTCAAAAAGTACAGTATTTTTTTTTCCTTTTAATGGGGTGATGTCATAGGGATTTAGAATATTCCTCTCAGAGACATGTGTCATACAGAGGCATCTACAGGTATAATTGTTACTAAATCAATTAATAAATTTCTGAAGCCAACATCATTTGAAGTAACAGCAGATTAAATTATATATTTTGTATTAAGTCATACTCAAGAAAATGATCGAGATTAAACTAAGTTCATTTACGATACTCACAACTTTGCTACTTGAAGGATGTGGGCCACCCCAGCCTGCAAGAGGAGCAACAACAATATTATTATAATTATTATTGCCACAAAACTTTGAGGGATTGAAGTTAACAGATATTAATTCAATTAGTAAGGATATATTCCGTATTTTATAAAAACATCAATGCAAATTGTAGCTGTTAATCTTTTTTCCAATAAAAATAGTTTGCAACAAGCACCGTTGAGTGATGTGTATATCTTTTAGATTCAATATATTTTTCATTGAAGAAAAAAATCGGTGGGATCAAGAAGGTGGGGTATATATTAGGTGATTGGAGAAACCCTATAATAATATCTCTCTCTCTCTCTCTCACTCTCTCACTCTCACAAGAACGTAGAGATTCAGGCAATATATATATATATATAAAGAAAATAAAGAAAGGAATTGATCCTGTTTAATAAACAATGAGTCAATTTTTCAAACATGGGGTGTGCTCAGATTCTAACGACTGAAACCTTTGAGGGCCTCAAGATAACAACGTACTTCGCTTTTCTGTTTTGAACAATGGCCCAAGCACTGATTCAAGAGTGCTTATTCTCTTTCATCCTATGAACCATACAACTTTAGGGTTAAAATATTGCACAGTTATTATATATATATATATAGAGAGAGAGAGAGATCCATGCAGTTTTGGGGCTCAATGGCCACTTGAGAAGAGGAATACTACTTGAATTTCAAACATAGGAGTTGATGGCGGATAGACGGTTGGATTCAATAGAAGGGATTAGTACTTAGTCCCCCCATTATCATCACCTGCTGCGTGCTTGGACCTACTCAGAATGGAAAAGTAGCTCCATGCTTTGAAACGCTACTGGTACTGTCTTATTAATAGACTATTCGTAATCTTCACGCTTGATGCTTGCCTTTGGAAACCAAGGAAAAAAAACAGAGAGAGAGAAGACTAATCGTGTACGACATAACGGGTCAAGATTCAATATGCAATGAGAGATGTGTTCATATTCAATATTTAATAATATCTCAAACAAAATTACCTCTAATAAAAATATACATATGTTCAAAAAATGAGTCAATTAAGAAGTTTGTCTTTTGAATTAAATGGGGGAGTACTAACGATATAATGTTACAAGCGGGATTGGACCCACGATTTTCATTCATAGATGAGTTTTTATACCACTAGAAGTTACAAACCCTCAATAAGGAGTCTAGTCATATCTCTATAAATTGCATATATTAAAGTGGGTTTACATCCAAGGGAATAATGACTAAATAAGTATTTTCAGAAAAAATCAAAGTACATTTGTGATAAGTAACCAACTTAACTATTTTTTAATATTTATAAATTAATTATCCATCATCTACGCTAGATTTAGGACCAGAGAGAGGAGTATTATTTGTTTGGGATGTGTGTATTATATATAAAACGTACTCATACTATGTTCACGAGAATGAATAAAGTATAGTTACTATACCAATCCGGATTTGTGAAAGTCATTGCAGGGCGTAGCCGTTTGATGTGGTCCACAGAATTGAAAGGGAAAAAAGAATTAGGGACCATTTCCAACCCCCAAACGCTAAAAAAAAAAAAAACAGAGACAGGAATACTAAATAAACAAAATAGGTGGAAAAATGAATTGAAAACTGGGGAATGAGGAAAATGAACAAAATTAATAATTAAAATTATTTTTGAAAAATTAAAGAAAAGAATGAGAGGAGAAATGGTGCAAGAAGTGGTCCTGTCTGTCCTGGGAGCACGAGAAGAAGATGTCATGGGACCCATTTAGGGTGCAAGAAAACGAAAGCCCCGATCGGCTCGGTGCTTATAATGATATATTTTAATGTAACTGTTTGAAATGTTGTATAAAAATTTAAATTAAAATAAATTATTCAAGTATTGCTAGAAACATTTTTTTTAATGAAAAAAATTTACGTGACTTGGATTCGAGAGTTGATCAAATTCAGGGGCATGTCTCAAAAATTCAAGAATAATTAAGAAATACCTATAGATCATCCACTAACTTGATCCACAAATGGACTTTTAATAAATGTTGCTCCAATTAGAAAAGTGTTGACTCATACTTTAGAAAGTTGTGGGTTTAAATTCAGATGTCGATGTGTGGATCTTGTTAGTGGGGATTTGCCAGTTTATTTGTCAACGCTCTCTCATCTCAAAGGCATGTATGCATTTACTTTGATGAATTTCTGAGAATCAACTCATCTAGTACCAACAAAAAATGAGTTGTACCAATGGGGGTTGTGCGTAGCAAAATGAACCGATTCCTTCTAATATAATAAACAAACGTTCAAATTATCATCTGAAGTAAGATAATACTGTGCTAACAAAAAAAATATTTTATATTTTATATGAATTAGTTCTTTAAATTTAAAAATCATGTTAATATTTAAAGATTAATTATACAATTTTCATAAAAAAATAAAATATTTTTTTACAATTATAACAATTAAAATAAAATAAGACCTCTAATGTTTAATTTAAATTTTGATACTTAAAAAAAATAAATGTGTTCATTTCTAAAATGAGCCCCCAATATATATATATATATATATTCAAATAATCATAAATTCAAATTAGAGTCACACAATGCAAGATCCAAATTGAAAGGAAGCTTTCAAAATAAAAATACTAGCCATTTTTTTCCTATATATAACATGTACACACACTCATAGATAGTGTTTTTGTGCGTGTAAATGTGAATATATATATTGCAAACTTAAATCTATCAAATTACTACTACTATATGCCTAAAGATGGTTTACTTTAAAATACAGGATGTTTTAAGAAAAAAAATTAATACTAACATATAAAGCAATCTTGGGGGAATGCTACATGAGAGATAGAGAGAGAGTGTGTGTGTGTGGGGGACCAAAGAGAACGTGTTGTGTTGGGGACAGACAGCTCCATAATTCACTCTTTGGGGTCTCTCTCTCCATTCCGTTCTTTTTGCTGACAACTACACGTTATTTGCATCTTCTCCAAATCCTATGCTCGCCCCCACACCCTCAGCTAGCAGTGTGACGCATTTACAACTTAGGTGTACGTGGGTCATTAAGTGTGAGGAAAAATCAAAGGCATGTTTTGTGTTTGAACACTATACACTTGGAAGCTTTTGGAGGCCATTTTGAATCAAGAAGTTTTTAAAACGGGGAATCAACCGTTAGTTGACTAATAAATAATGCAGATAAATTAGTCAATTTTAAAAGTTAAAATTAGTGTTTTAAATGGCAGGGTTAAAATAATCCACAACGGTCGATCCACTTCCTTTTGGTTTGAGAACTGGTCTCCACTTAACCATCCTCTTATTAATTTGATCCTTGGTTATGAGGTGTTCATGGACTGTAATGAGAAGGTAGTAGATTATGTCTAGAGCCGGGAATTTGGACCGGGCCCGTATGGCCGGCCCGATTAAGCCCGATTAATTGGAGGGCCGGGCCTGTGATTTTGAGCTTTCAGAAGGAAACGGACCTAAAAGGGCCAGCCCTAATGGGCCGAGGGCTTAAAAGGGCCAGCCCTGTAGGGTCGAGGGCCGGCCCTTTTAAACCCGCCATAATTTTTTTTATATTTTTTTAAATAATTTATATGTATTTTACATAATAAACATATTTTAAATTTATGATTTTGGTTTATTATTTGTTGCAAAAACTTAAAATGATGATGATGATGATGTTACAGATGAAATACTTCATATTTTTTATCTCGCCAAAGCAAAACCTTCTGAGCCTATTCCTAGTGAAGCTTGGTCAAATGCAAATATTCTTAAAATTGAAGATAGTGATAATAATTGATGAAGAAAGAAGCTTATATTATATGATTTGTGAACTTAAGTTTAAAACTTTTAGAGTGTTTATTATTTTTGATATAGTTATTTAGATATAATTTTATATGTTTTTGAGTAAGAAAATTGTATTGGGTTAAAAATAATGTATTTTTTTTTTAAAAAAAAATTGAACAGTGACCGTCCCGAGGGCCGACCTCTCGCGGGCCGGGCCTGAAGGAAAACGGGATTTTGGGGACTAGGGCCTAAACGGGCCGGCCTGTTTAGGCCCTAGGCCCTATAGGGCCGGCCCTATTTCCCAGCTCTAATTATGTCACCTTGGAGGGTGAATGGGATAGACCCTTGATCTGGTTGCCCCCAAAATTGGTTAATCGAATCTCAATAGTGCAACCACCTTGTGAGGGGAGAGGAGAGGATAAATTCTATTGGAAACCATCCACTAATGGTTTTTTCTTTGTTAAATTTGCATACCACTTTCTTCTTGCAGGTACACAGTAGCCAGCGTACAGCATATGGAAAATATTGTGGAGATGGCCAGTTCTAGAGAAGATAAAGTCTTTCATGTGGCTTTTCACTCATGGCAGAGCTCATACTATGCAACTTAGGAAGCACTGGGGGTTGATAGCAAAGGCAGTATGCCCGTTTGGATGCCAACGGGAGGAAGATTCAATTCATTTGCTTAAGGACTACAACAATGCGGTGGACAGATGGAAATCAATAGTCTCACCCCATTTATGGTAGGAATGTTTCACCCTTACAAGAGCTTATTGGGTTCGATGGAACTGACTCATGAAGCAGGTCAACTATACACATCGATGGAACTAACTCATGAAGCATGTCAACTATACACATAGAAGGTTCAATGGACAATGCTTTTTGGATACATATGCTGGGACATTTAAACTGCCAGATGTAATCATGTGTTTGGAGAAGCCATGAATGAGGATCACACCAATGCACAAAAGAGCTTCTTTTGTGCATGCGGGGATAAGGATTTAGTGCATTATTGCAAGTTCTATGGTAACTCTTGCTCACCTTACTCTACTAGTAGTACTCTTAATGATGATTATGTCCAGCTGGAAACGAATGGCTCAGTGCTGACAACTGGAAATAATGGCTGTGGAAGGGTTATTTGGGATAAAGATGGCCAATGGATTAGTGGATATAACTGCAAACTCATTCCAATTCATGTGGTGATAGCTGAAATTATTGGGATAATTAATGGTCTTCATCTTTGCTAGAATAGAGGTTACAGAACAATTGTTATTTGAACGGATTACATTGAAGCTATTAATTTGCTTTCTCAAGGGAGTGATATCGATCATCCCTTTAGAGATATTGTTGATGATGCTAGAGCCTACTTCCGCAGAGATTGGCATGTGATGATTAATTATAAGCCTAGGGAAAATATGTATGTAATGAATTACTTAACCAAGATGTCTCATAGTATGTTTGAACACTATTGTACCCTAGACCAACCCCCACCCCCTGCAAGGGGTGGTGATAGATGTAGGAGGTTGAGAATTAGGGCTTAGTTTCTGGGCTTTTGATGTATTCTTATGAATAATGTTATCGGTATTTAAAAAAAATGGCAAGGGCAATGTTGCCCCATTTTAAAAACTTCTGGGATCCAAAATGACGTGGGTGCCCAGTACCTATTAAGAAAACTTCCAGATCATTTTTACCCTTTAATTCAAAAATTAATATCCAAATTTTTATTTCATTTTGAATTATGTTTCTAACCATTGTGAGATGAGTCTAATGAAAGTGGCTAGTCTCACATAACATAGTGAATCTGGGTTCGAATCTTCCATTAGGAGATGTGCTCACGTTTAATGCCCAACAATGCATCAAACATGATCACATTCAATAGAAGGATACATATGCTCAGTAAAAAAAAGTAGGTGTTTATGATTTTTTATTGGGTCCTTATAGTTTCCTCAATTATATATAGGTATTATTCCTTACAGTACTCATAATTTGTTAATTTGTGATATAACTGATGTTACTAGCGATCATGTGGTGATCACTTAATATACATCTGGATTAATTTTGCTATGTATAGATATAAGGGTATAACTTAACCACCTCTCATCGTTATAGTTTGATGACTCTTCCCCAAATCCTTTGTTCATTGCTAACACTCTCACTCACTCAATCAGTTGTGCAACCCATTTAAAACTTTGGTGTGTGTAGATAAAATCAAGCAAAAATTAATATGTAAATTCTTATAATTTCATCTAATTTTTTAAGTAGATTCTTGTAATTTTTTAATTTGTTCATATTATTTCATCAATATTAGGTGTTGGTTCATATACTTATATTTTGTTAATATATAAGAGAAACGACGTTAAAACCGATGGCATAGATCTTTCACTCAGTGTACATTTGTATTAATTTTTCCACATGAATCCTAATGAAAGCAAAATCAAATAGCAAACAATATATAAATGCAAAAAAGGTGTTTACTAGCATAATAATTTGGGATAATCCATGTTAAATCAATCCAAAATGAACAAATCCTAATTCAGATATGTACTATTATTAAATCTCTAATAAAGTTTATAAATTTTATTAGAGATTTCTGAAGGTTGTTAAAAAAACCATGAAGCCCCATTGTCATTAAACACATACAAAAATTGAATGTATATGTGTGGCAATTTTTGAATTAAAATTATTAAAGACTCTTTACCCTAATGCCAAAATATACACCTCCTTGAATTATTGGAATCTCAACTTTTAATTTTTGAGTTGACTTTCAACAATATTGAGAGTATATTATGATAATTTCTCTTTAATTTAACTCAAACTTTTGAATCATTATTTTGTTCTGAATTTTTGAAAAAATTTGCTATAAAAGGTTTGAACAAGTTTTGAATGAAAATTTGTACATTGCTATTTTGTTTGAAATTGGTTGCTATTTTGTTCTAAATTTTGTCTATTTTATTCAATTTTTATTTATTTTATTATTTTTTTAATATAAAAGCTAGCAACAAAGTATATGGACATCGATTTTTGTAATTATTATGGTAAAAAATTATTTTGAGTGCACATTTCCCAATAAAATTAAGAAATAAAGGGAAGACATGGAGTAAGGAGAAAATATCTTGTCAAAAAAAAATAGCAAGTAGAAAAGTGGTCAGACCAAAAAAAACAAAAGAAAATAAAAGGATATATAGGTAAAATTAAAAAATTAAATAAGGCCAATATGCCTTATTAGAGATTTGATAAAATTGTATGTCTAAATTATAATTTTTGTATTTCTACTGGATTTATCTAAAATTGTCTCCAATAAATTTTTATTTTGCATTTTTGACAACTTACATGTCACCAATTAATTGGCATCCACATCAACCCTAATTAATAGATAATGGGTCTAGAGACTAATGTTTATAACCAACAGAGATTATCAAGAACCAATAAAAAAAAAGAGATAAATTGCAAAAATCTAATTACATATCAGATAAAACTATACGGACTAACAAATTAATTTTCCCTATCCAATAGATAGTGGAATTATATGCTATGATATAGTTTGTCGCTTTTGTAACACCCTATCTCAAAACTCCAAAACTCTTACCATTTTCCAAAGCATTCATAACCATTGTACGTAGAAAATGATTTTGTGTTTGAAATAACTTTTGAAAAATAACTTTGAGAGAAACAAATGATAAAACTAAGTTTGGAATATAGATTTTGAGTATAATAGATTTTATGAAAATAGTGATTTTGATTGTTTGAATGATTGTTATTAGAATCACTCTTATATATTCAAATTACAAAAGGAAAAAACGAATACAATGATTGCATCAAGCACAAAATTTATTTCATATATGTTTTTAAATAATAATAAATAGTAACATATACATATATGTATGTATGTATGTATGTATGTATGTATGTATGTATGTATGTATGTATGTATGTATGTATGTATGTATGTATGTATGTATGTATGTATGTATGTATGTATGTATGTATGTATGTATGTATGTATGTATGTATGTATGTATGTATGTATGTATGTATGTATGTATGTATGTATGTATGTATGTATGTATGTATAAGACCAATTTATTAGTATATCATTAATATGTGTGTGTGTATTTTGCCAGCTGTAATAATTTTTCCACCAACCACAACAATTGAAAGGAAAGCTGGATGGTTCAGCTTATCATAAAATCATGGTTTTCAAGTGTCAAGCAATGGTTCAGGTCAAAAAAAAAAAAAAGTGTCAAGCAATGGTTTGGATGAGATAAGTGCTTTTCCATTTTTTAATTGTTTGGCATCTCTTTCTCAAAACCATCCTTTTGAAAGCCAAAAGTGGTTCTTCATATCTAACCAACCAAACACTTTACAAAACACTACCATGGTTAAAAAGGAACAAATCTGTAGTAGTGATGCATGAAGTATTGAGCATTATATATATTTCTTAAAGCAAGCTTTCATGTTATTCAAATCTTTTTGTTATTTTAAAAAGATGAACCATGAAGTATTGTAGAAAAATATTTCATGGTTATAAGACACGACAGTGGAATACATGTTTACTTTTTTATTATTTTGAATATGATCACGTACCTCGCGGTTGTTCATAAAAATCAGTGAAGTATGCTTTGCCAATATTTCACTTTTCTTTTTTTTGGTAACAACTGTGATAATTAAATACTTTATAGTTCTTTTGATTTTAACCTTGAAGTATTGTCTTTAGAAAAGCCTTATACCCCTTTTCCTTCTCGATTTCAAACCAAAATTTACCTCGGCACTCCCTCCCAACAGTTCTGACCTCTCTATTTCGGCATCCCCACCTCCATTTCACTTTCTTTCATTGTTGGCTTGGTGGTTCTCAGCCACTCTGCGTTAGTGGCTCTCTGTGATAGCATTCCCCATGATTCGGATGATCTTTGATTCGTGGGTTCGATTGTGGCTTATAGGTACATCGCTTCTAAGTTTTGTTTCATCGTCTCTTCTTCCTCAAGGTAAGTTCATATTGCTCCATCATTTCAATTTCAACCGATCGAGTTGGTTCTCTTATGTTATTTGGCTACTTCTTATGTGATAAATTTTGTTGGAATTCTTTGATTTTGAGTTATTTTATGCATGCTCAGACTTTTGCTACTAATTGGGAAGATTAATGCTGATTGAAAAATTGACCATACTTGCCTTCATTGTGTTTGTTGTCACAATAGTGATAATTTTTTACTCTAGGCTTCTGTTATTACCTTTAAACTCCTCTTTTTGATCTGTAACATTGCTATAGAGATAAGTGAAGTCGATGAAGAAAAAGTAAAAATAGGAAGGATCTATTCAGCTGTCTCTTTTGATCTGTGATGGTATTATTTCTTGTTTAGTTGAGGTGTCTTGTTTTTGTTACATTGTGTTTGCTGCCATAAAAGTGAAAAGCATAATTTTTTGTTGTAATATAGGGTATATAAGGCCTGGGAAAAGTTCTTTAAGTTGTTATGCTACCAAATGTTTTTGAAATAGAGTGACAAATGATTGAATTTTTATTCAAATATTAGTTCTTAACAACGACAAGAATAGTTGTAGAAATAAAATTAGAGAGGGATAACATGTGATAACTTGTTGTGTGGGACAATGAGACAAGCTGTACTATGCTTTGTTGCATGGCCTGGCCATCTTCTTGGCTTACCAAAAAACGGTAAATCGTCTTCTTGTGCCCAACTAATTAGTATATATAAACTCTTTTTTGCTAACTATTAAGTTACTCAATTTAAGAGGAAGAAGAGCATTCTGGGAGATCAGTCCGGCCATAGTTCTGTCATGTTCTCAAAAGCAACCCATTGAACCTCAACCAATTCTGCCTCAAGTGATTTTTTCAATATTCCGGATTTGTTTAGAGGAACATGCAATCATGGCAACCGCCACAGATAGGGAGGGTGATGGCTATACAGTGAACATTGTCTTTGAGCTGGAGATATACGGTCATCCCTCGGAGGGCTACATTCACGAAGAAATAATTAAATAAGTCTTCACCTGTGATATCACAAGCACTGCTACATATGCAACTGTTATATAAGTTATTTCTTGAACCAAGATTGAATATTTAGCTACTCAAAACAATTATTATATTCATTTGTTTGTTTCAACATTTAAGGCATCTTTACAAGAAATATGTAGTCCCCAGCAGCCTCTCTAATAAGTTCGTATTCATTAGCCCCCACACATTTGCCCGCCACATCGAAAGCTTGAAGACAGAGGCTATTGTGCACAACGCCAGGGAATTGGTGGATTACTTCATTGCTAAGGCAGCAAAGAAGAAGGGCACTTTCTTCTTGGCGCCTTACTGCTAAGGTGAGTATAGCACTCAGTTTTCTTGAATTTAATGGTTTGCTAATAGTTGCTAATTGTTCTCATTGTGTTATGTACTTAGGGAACATGGATCCTTAGTGTGCTAAATCTTTCAAGCAAAGGATTTGGTACTTTGATTCTCTTTGTGGGGATCCAAGAAATAGACCACAGATGGTTGACATATTCAGTAAGTTGGAGTTGAATATGTTTTGTTCATATATATTTATATATAATTTAATTTGCTCCTATTTAAATTTTTTCAATCATCAATTTTTAATTTTCTTGTCAGAGCTGTTTGGTATTATATATGCCACAAATGAAGGTCTCAGCTTCTCTCAACCAATGGTGATGCCTTTGAATCTTTTTTTTTTTTTTTTGCCCAAGTAATGCCTTTGAATGTATTTACACACGGACGAAAGTAAAGGTATTATTAAATTATATTATCAATTCAAACAAATACTGTTTATTATATTATTTACTGTTCATTTTCTTCAGATTTCTTTATAGTATATATGCAATACAACCAGAAAATAGATTTGATTGTGGGTAATGTGTCATGAAGTTCATCAAAGATATAATCACCCGCAATTCCAACACAATTCTTATTGATGTGTGTGTGTCCTCAAGTTAAAAAGGTTCCATTTTATTTATACATTTTAAAATTAAATTTTGGTCATCTCAGTATATCTATACTAGTTTTGTTTCTTTCTACATATGGCACTTTACTTTGATCACACATTTTGTGAACAATATTCACCCACTCAGTTTGAACAAGTCATAGAAGAGTTGGCTATGACTATTATTTTTGGATCACCACACCAAGAAGTAAGGCAATTTTTTGGTTTTGATTTTAGTTTTTCCTTTTCTTTTCCTTTAACTTTATTTCATAGGTACTTTGGTACGCCCCCAACTATCACTTTCAAAAAAGGAATAGGAAAATAGAAAATAATGCAGAAAATAAATCTATAAAAGGATGAGATAAGAATCTCACCCTAGCCCACGAGAATCTCCGAAAATATAATTGAAATAATTTAATCCTCAATGCTTTATTCATTTGGACTAATGACTTATTTATAATAGTAAAGTATAACTTGAAAGATAAAAAGATAAACTGAAAAGATAAAATGATAAACTAAAAGATAGAAGATATATATCTAATTCCTAAAGAATAATATGATATTCATAAATTAAAATAAATGATATTTAAATCTTAATGAAAATCTGAAAATAATAAACTAATCATTATTTCCTATTCATAATTTCTAAACTTTCTTTTTCTTTTTCTTGAATAAATTCTGATAGGATTCTGATATATCAGACTTAGTCAATTTTGATTTTAGTTTTCTTGTTCTATTTTTTAAAATATGATATATTGAAATATTATATTTTTGTAACTAAATGTTGTTGTACCGATCCTTGAACTACTCGTTGTAGGCTATTGGCATTTCAACTAGCGGTGTTCACGAGGCATAGCAGCTGGATGCCCTACCCGGGCTAAAAATTGGGCCTAGCTCAACTCGAAAAAGGTTGCTAAAATAAGAAATTTACCGTTTTCGGACCAAGCTAGCAGGGCTATGTTGCCCTACCTATTTGGCACTGCCCAAAAGTAAATATGATTATATCTATAATTTATATGTATATTATAATGTATAGGTAATATTATATTATATCATATATGAATACGATCATTTTTTAAAACAAAACGATATTTCTCTCTCATTTGCATTTTCCCTTTCCCATTTGCCCTATCTGCTACACTCTTCTCAGTCTAAAGCTATTAAAGTCGTATCTTTCTTGCCAATCTTCGATCTTCTCCTTCCCTATCACTCTTCATTTTCATTCTCAAGCAAGGTTAAAAAAATCAGACCAGGCATTGAACCGGGAGAGACAATGGTTTAAGGGTTGATAGTTCAGATCGGGGTCAAGTCGGGATTAAAACAGCTATATTAAAATAATATAATTTAGTAAACTGTATTTTATTTTAAAAAATTAATAGCTAAAACCTAGAATATTATTTTATTTTATCTATATTTTAAATTTTAGAGTTTAATTAAATATCAGTAATAAAAACAATTGGGATAAAATGAATTAATTTTATTTTATGTCATTATGTGAAAATTTGTTTAAATAGAAAACAAAAAATTTGAAGCTAGTTTTGTTCCTATGTTTTTTTAAAAAAATTTAATGAATCATATCATTCCATTCTGATTCCATTTTTTAGTGTTTCTACCTTTTAAATTTTTTAAAATAATTTTTTCTTTTAAAACAAGTGTCAAATCGGTCAAACCACTAATCCAATAGTTTAACGGTTTAACTGGTTTAACACTGGTTTGATTGGTATGAACCAGTCACTGGTTCAACTACTCAATAGGACCGGATCAAAGACAGGTTCACTGGTTTACAGTCTGAACCAGCCGGTTTGATTTGGTTTTTTGAACATTGTTCTCAAGCCATCGCCTCTCTTAGCTTCTCACTTCGACAAGGTGGCAAGAAGTCATCCTCTCAATTAGTCGCTTCGACAACTCACCACCTGTCACACCTTCCTTTTCTAGCTTTATCATACATTAGAGACCTTAACTAAACCACTTGAGACTATTACATAAACTAGAATTAGTCATCCAAATGAATTTCAAATTTCTCACCCGAGTTACTATTCACTTGGTAACTTGAAAATTTTGGCCAACTTTGAAAATTCATAACTAATTCTAGAAAATTCGAAATTAACTGATTCAAGTCTCTAACTAAAGCTTGATCAATCCCCTACAGGATAAAAATACTCATTTAGTCAAATCCTTGCTCAATCAACACAGTTTATTACGTGAACATTCACTGTTCATTTGGTCATTTTTCAATTTTCCAGATTTTTCCCTTAATTTTGGGAGATCATAACTTTCTGTATACACATCCCAATTTAGTAAACTTTGATTCATTTTAAAGCTTAGGATGTGTAGTAGTTTCCTGGAAAAGTTCAAGTCATTTGGACTTGGTTTGCCCTGTTTCCTCATTACCTCAAATTAGGCCTTTGACAATGGTGTTGGACCCCTTTTCACTAATTCTAGCATGCTTTGTTCCTCTCTTTCCAAGCATAGAACATCATAACATAATTATGTAGCATACTTTACATATATATACAGCACATATCACATACTTGATATT
>QFDD01120198.1:0-28847 GCA_006871305.1 Vachellia collinsii
ATACCACCACTTCCTTACTTCCTTATAAGACTAGTAAGAAGAATTGATTCTAGTAGAATGATATATTTGCTTAAAAAAGAAAAGAAAAGAAAAAACAAATTAATTGTTTGAAATTTTATCCATAAAGATTCTTGTTGAGATATGCATGTTGATTTAAAAAAATAAAGCCTGTGGTGAGAATGATCTCGGTGGTACGAAAAAACAAGAAAAAAAAGATAAGGATGATGTTGATGATAACTTGAAGTTAGTTGGTTCTGCTTATTACTTTGAAAGGAAACGAATTCTGGAGTAGCCATTTTAGACTTTTTATTAGGTTAATTATGAATTGAGATCTTCGATTCTATATTCTTGTTTGTTAACATCTTGTCCAACGCCTGGAGTTGATAATAGACGAGCAATTATTATTTGATTTCTGAGATTGTTTGGAAAATAATTTTATATTCGTTGACCAAAAAGAAAACTTAGCTGATACACTTTGGTCCAAAATGAAGGAGCTGGTGCGGTCCACATTTTGAAAGAGCTGGCTCTTTCATTACCCGGAACTATTGTCTTAATAGCCAAGCCACCTTCTTTTCTCCTTCAATTTTTATGCTTAAGGCTTGGCTTGGATGAAAAGAAAAGTTGAGAAGAAAGAAAATGGGAGAAGAGAAAAATAAAAAAAAATATTATCACACATCCTGCTTAGATAGATGAGAGAAAACATAAATAAAAAAAATGGACAAATAGTTGAATGATTAAAATATTCTTAAATAAAAATATTTTAATAAATAGTTGAATAATTAAAGTATCGTTAAAATATATCAAGTATAATATCAAATTAAATATGATAATGAAAAAATTATATTTACATTAATATCATAAAATAATTTAAAATCAAATTATTTATTAAATATATGTTTTTGTGCTATTATATTTCAAAACAAAATAATTTAGATAAATATATATCATATTTTTTAAGGTTGTGAGATTTTAGTAAGTAATTAAAAAATAAATTAGATGTTAGAATATATTTTAAAGGTTATTCTTTTTTAAAAAAAGAAAATCATAGTTAGAATTTTAAAAAAATTAGATGTTAAATTTAATGACTTAAAATGAAAAAGTGATAAAGAGCATATAGATAGATAAAGAAAAAGAGTTTTCTTTTCATATAGTTGGAGAGAAAGTATGGTAAGATTCACACCCTATTTTCTCTCCAGTAAAATAATAATTAAGTAAACTGATAAGACAACTCGCTTTTATCGGTAAGGATTAATTGGAACTTGGATTTGAAAAATTACAGACGAATAAAGTGAAGGAAAACACTTCAATATAGAGAGGTCCAATTCATGCAAACCAAACAAACATCTATCATGAAATTTAATTCTATTTCCAATTGCACGGTACCTAAACTAAAACACGGTATTTAATATGCATGGTTTCTATTTCCACCGTGTCCCATTTATTCTCTCCAATTTCAAACTCATTGATTCCGTCTTGCACTCTCCTCTAGCTTCAGTAAAGGGGTGATTTTTAAAGGAAAAAGTGTGGTAGGGCCAGGTGTGAACTTGGGATGTGGGTTTAAAAGAGTCGATTTTGCAAGGTTGTGGACTGATCAGTTCAGGCTGGTCAAATAATTTTTTAATTTTTGTTTGATGCATTATTTGTTCTTCCTATATTTACTTAAAAGTTTTAAAAACAAATCATTTCAAATCAAATATTTATTTTTAAATTTATTTTCTTATCAATCATATACCCCTTAAAAAACTAAAAATGTGAAAAAAATTGTTGAAATATAATTTTTCTTACCACTTATTTAATGCATTATATTATTATAATTCCATGTTTTCCTTTAATTTTTAGAAGAAATTTTTTAAGTCAAACATTTATTTTCAGTTATTGTATGTGTCATATAAAGACATACACATACATATTTTCATTCATGGAATCATCATTCTTGCCAATTTCAATATCAAACTTGTTATATTATTTTCTATATACAAACTACTTAAAGCTATATTAGATATTCATAACCACATAGACTCTTAAGATTCCATTTTATGATTAAAGACTATAACCTCCAATGCATTTATGTTGTATCATAATGTGGATTAATTCCTATGTTTATGACATTGTAACTGTTGGAAGGATTTGGAAGGTTTTTATTTCTAGAGAAGCCTAGGCTTTTGGAGGTCATTGCATAGGATGTGTAACTTATAAGATTATGTGTATGATATGAAGATTATGTTTGACTTTATAATGTTGATTTGTTTTCTCTTATAAATTTTTTTCATAAGCGGTAGTTGTTTTTTTTTGTTTTACTTTGGTTTTAATAATTAGTAGTATATCTTAAGGGGAAATTTGGATATGCATATAACCAATAAGAATTAAGTCTAGCAAAAATAATTAGTCACTTGTAATATAACAAACCTTATATTTATATCTAATAATATCTTGTATAAGATTACATCTAATAGAATAATAACCGTATTTTAAAAAGTAATCGTGTGTGTGAATTTTCATGCAATAATTACACGCCCCCATGGAAATGCGGTGCAGTTTTCTTCTCAACCATTCGATGAAATAATCATCCTCTATTTTTTTTTTCCAAATCTCCAGATATATGATCTATCGTCACTTTTATGGCGACAGTATATATATAGACACACACAAATATACTTGGATGAAACAATACATTTTCTAAAAAAAGCATAATGAGAAATCCTTAAAATAAGTAAATAAGATAGCAATGTTTTAAATTCTCAGAAATGAATTGTTTGTACTACTACTACTATTATTGGTAATTCCCTTGCGCTTTTCTTTTCAGTGTCTTACGCACGTGAAGCAGTCAAGCTTGCGACGAGGAAGAAGCAGTTTTCGTCAATCGAAGGGGATGATGACTTCTTTTTCTGGAATATGTGCAATGAGCCAATGACTCTCTACTCTCTCTTACCGCTAGGCATGTTGCACCATTAACTCTGGTACATTTTGCAACCCAGCATCGTCTTCACTTTCTGTCGTTTCAAACCATTGATCACCTTGGTCACCACCATCACCATCCTTCTCCATTTGAATTTGTTGATGTTATTGATTATTTAAGTCCAGAGGTTCCTCGTTCAGCGCTTTTTCACCATTGATTCCAACCGTAGAAGATGTCTAGCCCACTTCCATATTCCTGGAACAATTTCCAGTAACAGGCCCATTTAATATGAGCCCATTACTCTGCTTTTGGACCTCATTTTCATAGAAAGGCTTGCAGCCCACTGTTTTGGTTATTTGTCACAGACCCCAAAATCACTTAGTGGGCTCTAGTGGCTTGTTTCCTCTTCATGATAGGAGGCACTACTATCTTGTGCCTTGTGATAACATTCTGTTGTTTGCTTCATTTCTTTTTAAATTGCGGCAAAGAATACTAATTTGTTAATTAAAGAAAAAGTGGTTAAGGCAAAATTTCTTTTGGACCTATGAATTAAGAGAAAAAATTTACTCCTCAGGCCAAACCTCACGAATCAAATATAATCAACACATTCACATTTACGAAAATTGAAATAAAATCTCTATTATAAATCACATATAGGAAAGTAGCTTGGCTAATCCAAAAGGGAAAATCCCAGTTACACTGTTGCATCATCCTTTTAACTAACTAATGCTTCACTTAGTAAAATGAGTAATGATTTGTGATCCTCCCCAAGTCCATTTCAATCACTTGAAAAGACAGTTCTTTTCAAAGTTTCATAGCCAAGCATATATTGATATAGATATGGATTTTAATGTTGTAATTCTAGTTACTTCCTCTTTCGTTGCCATCATGCCCACCTTTTAACTCTGTACCAGCTTTTAGCTAAAAAATAGTCAAAGGTAGATTAAAATATATATTTGATCATTTAAATTTACATCAAGTTTTGTTTAAATCCCTTACATTTAAAAAGTATATTTTTAGTCATTTTATCTTAATGCTGTTGGTTTCTTTTAACGGAAAATGTTTACTTGACAAATTTAAACGGCGGTTTTATAATTAAATGGTGGTAAAACATGCTTAAAATTTAATTATTGAATATTATCATTTTTATATTTTAAAATTTAATCATATTTTATTATCATGTAACTGCAGAATTATTGTTTAAATTTGTTGAATCATCATTTTATATTTCCCTTAGATTTAATTTTAATAATGGTATTCAGTTTAAATATAAACTCTTAATTTCCCTTTCCTCAGTTTATATGTAATATCAAACATCAAACTTACTTTCCTTCTAATAGAGATTCTAAAGAAATTAGAACTGAACTATGATAGTAATACATAACAAGTTGTGGTAGAAAGATAAATTTTATGCCACATTAAATAATTAATCAATTACATATAATTTACAAGGTTTATTTTGTTTAATGGCCAGTTTAGAGGGATTTAAAAAAGCTAACAGCATTTTTTTTAGAGGGCGTTTGTGTTGGGGTATATAAAAGAATCATTTGCAACTTGTTCACAGGAATTATATCTTTGGATTTGTAGCATTTTGAAAAAAAATTTCAAAGTGTAGAATTTGAATTAAAGCTCATCGTTCATTGAATCCGTACATGCTACAATAAGCGATCAGTGTGTGTGTGTGTGTGTGTGAGAGAGAGAGAGAGAGAGAGAGAGGAGGGGGGGATGGAACGGCCGACGGGCAGAGTGAGCGAGGCAGTCAAGCGGCTATTCCACCGAGGGGCGTTGTCAATAGCAAGCGTATAGCACCACTGGCTTTGCCAGCTCTAACCGCCATGACGGCATTCCACTAAACGACACATTTTGATAAATGAGAGAGAGGTGAAACACCACAGCATGGAAAGTAAGTAGAGACCTGTCATCCTACTGTAGGAGATCTCCCCTCCAATTTCAGCCAAAATCACCAGCAAGCTTTTGCTTGGAGGAAGAGAAGAAGACGAGGATATCTATACGCAGTCTTCTTCATCAATGGCCTTTCTGGTGATCAGGTGTGTTCTTCCTTCCTTCACGTGTTACTCACTAATCTCAACTTCCCTCCTCCTTCTCTATTGGGCCTCACTAATCTCAACTCACTAATCTCAAAGGTTGAGTCTCCATTGATTATTTGCTTTACTGCTTTTATATTCATGTTTTTTTCATGAGCTGGATTGAAATAGATAATTCTAATCAAAGTTTTTCGATTTCGGAAAATCTAAGCCTTTTGTTAGTTTAAATTTTGTCAACAAAAAGCTTGGATTTGAGATCAAAGGTTATTGGAAATGAAATGTGAATCCAAAATATAATCTCTAGTTAAAAAAAAAGATCTCATCAAGGTTTTCTATTTTATTGGAAAGCAGGTTCTTTTGACCGTACGTGGGTGGAAGCTATTTTACGGAAAGTGCAGAAGATCAGAGAATCTAATAGGGTCAGCTAAGGTAGTTAGTTAGTTATAGGATAATTGTCTAATGTTAAAAATATAATAACAAAAGTGGGTGGGGCTTGAAGGCATTAATTGTAGGCTAATTGTCTAATATTGATGTAAGGAAGAAGAAGATGAGAGATTTTTGGATGGGGTTTGGGGGCGGGTGACGACAGGGTGGGGTCACTGAGAAATTTGGTAGGGGAGATTGAAAGAAAAGATTTTTGTTGGTAGTTGGAAAAGATTAAATTATGACTTACAAGAGAGTACTTTTAATCTTGTTTCTTTCATTATTTTTGTTGTGTTTAAAGAACTTTTTAATACTAGCCTTTATAATTTTCTTTTCTTTCTGGAGTTATATATTGTCCTTCTTTTGGGTTTATCATTGGATTTGGATCTTTTTAAAATTATAGGAATTAGTAATTTCAAACAGAATGTACTCAAGGGATAAAAACCAATACTTTTAAATTTTATGAATCAAAACTCAAAGCAGGATAAATTATATGGACTAAAAGTATATTTAACGTTAAAATTAAATATGCATATTTCTTGTATCTAAAAAAAAAAGAAGGTTGGAAAGTTGAGTGTATCTTTATAATTGTGCATGATGATAAGCTATTACAATATAGCAAAATTGCTTGAATTTTTTTGGCCAACACAATTTGATATCCATAATTTTTTGACCGGCTGGATAATATCAAGATTCGTATGTAATAAAAGTTAAAAATTCTAATTCAATATGCCTCTCTTGAATTACTTCTAAGCCACTAGGAATATGGATGTAATAATTGAATCTGACCAAACTCGGTGCCATCAGAACACGACACGTGTTTTTTGTTCAATAAAAGGCAATCTCTAAAATGTCCTTTTCTTTTTCACCTCCAAAAATGTCTTCTTATTATTTTGATTGGGACATGCACACATCTAATTCTGTACAATTTTTCAAGATAAATGTATAGTTTTTAACAGAAATAAATACAGTCCACACACACATAATTATATACATATCATCCGATTAAAAACATATTATTTATTATCTTTAATATAAAAGTTAATTAATTTTTTTAAAAAAATTGATTTTATTGGACTAAAATTGATTCTTAAGAAAATCTAAAATTCACCTTAAATTAGTTTATCCCTGACCTAAAAAAAAAACAGAGAGATTGACTCGATGTGTTGCTTAATTATTTAAAATAAAACACAAATATACTTCTAGATAGTTGCGACATCAGATTTCATATGAATTTTCTTATAAAGTAAGTAAACGAAAGCGGGCATTTGAAAGTTACTCAATTATTGGACTAAAATTGGTCCTCTTATTTCCTTTTTGGTTGCAAGAATGTTCCTTCAATTAATGAGTCAAATATTACCATTTTTTTTTGGTCAATTGAATATTACCATCACTGGTACTATTAATTTAAATGACCCCCCCCAAAAAAAACACACACACACACACACACAAACTACATGACTTTTCCTCTTCATTTTAGGATATTTATGGATTCTTATGAATGATACAAAAATTGAAGATAATTTTTTTAAAAAAAGATAACATTATTTATAAGTATTGTTAGTTCATGTAAATTGTACAGCCTGCTATAGTTTTGATGGCACATTAGAAATAACAATGAATGGTAATAAAGCCTACTTTCTATTTAGAAATATTAGGGACGCTATATTTGCAAGTAACTCAAAAGTTCCAAGGTCTTCTTTTGTAAATTTTCCTGAAAATTAAAATAAAACTATTAATGAATATTCACTTGTTACTTTAACCTCTTGGTTGGGGAAAAAAACTTCTATTGACATATCTCAGCTATGTTTCAGGGTGATTTTTGAAGAAATGTTGGTACAGTTGATGCTGAAAAAGCAATCAGGTAAATGATTTCTCACTTTCTGCACTAAGCAATATAAGACAGTAGTAACTCACTCAAATGCCTTGAATAACGTTCAATTTAGGAAGATATCAAGTTTAAACACACTTTTCTGATAATTAATCAGACTGATTAAATGATCTCAATATTTTTTTGATGAGTTCAATCTTACTTTCCCTTGTGATTAATTACACTACCTTTGACGTCTTCAACTCCAACGTTATTTATATGCGTAATCCCATTTAATTAATTAAGCGTTATTATCATTATTTTAATAATATTAATATAAATATTAAATCCCTACCATCTAAATTACGTGGCAGCTGTAGTTCCAGCCACTGCTGGATCCACCGCGGTGGAATATGAGAGGTGAGGAGGCCTAATTTTTGAATGTGTCAAGTATCCGAGTATCTTTATGCACGGAGGATAATACCCTCAATCATTTTTAGTTAAAGTTAACAAAAAAATAAAAGAAAAGAAAGAACGGTCAAGACTCATCTTGTAACCCTGAATCATTTTTTTTTAAGTACATTCGATACTTCAAAGTATTTTATGAAATATCAGTATCTTAAAGACTTCTTTTAATTATGTTTGTAGTATCATAAAATATTTTTTTAGTGTATTCGGGATATTTTTTTTTATTGTGCTTCTAGCACCTTAGAAATATTTCATGTGAAAGAAATGGCCAAATAATGTATGTGCACACTTGAGCAAAGGCAAAGATAAAGAAGGAGAGACCTAAAGGTGGAAGAGTGATATCAAAATATTGTGCATTTATTAAAATGGTTCAAGTGTGTGTATATATATATTATGCTCAAGTGATTTTAGATCATGTATGATAAACTGAAGTTTTAAATGTAACCCAAATAGATAGTTTCGTGCCCATACGGAAAAAATACTTAAAAGTAAAACGTTATATTATGCCCGGCAAAAAATAAAAAACATTATATTATTACTATGACACCTGTTGTGACTGCTGTGTAAGAGACCAACAGGAGATATATATATATATATATATTGGTTGGCCAAGGAACAGAATTCAACGTTGACTAGTTTGTGGAAATTCTATCAAGGGGCCGGGGTAATACTGGTCGGCAACAAATTCTACTTTTGATAAAGTGTGTTCCCATTTATTAAAATGAAATTCTCTTAAATATTTATAACTAAGTGCCAAAATGGCTTCTGAAAATATTCAATAAATAAAAACGAAGAATTTGTGCAACTAATGGGACGGTAAGTAGCTTCAACTCTGTGAAGAGGAGAGCAATGATACAAAATAGCGTAAATGATGTTAAAAATTTATGAAATTTTTCAGATAAATAGTACATATTTCAAAGTTTAAAATAAATTATAGTTTTCTTGATTTTGATGTGTAAAATGAAAGCTCTGTGTTTCCAAAATTAGAGAAAAATCTAAAAAATTGAAAAATGAACATACGAATAGTGTATATTCACGATTTTTATTTTGTATTCTTTAAGCATGTATATAGTCTGTTAAGTATTTTTTTTTTGTCATGTGGAAAATTATACAAACTTCAAATGGAGATTTAAACAACTTAATTTTAATTTTTCTAAAATTAATTATAATTTTTTTTTTAAGTTAGTCAAAAATTCAAATTATTAAATAAAGAATAACTCGAGAAAAGTTTTAAAATTTCACTACTTCTAAAATTTAAAAGGTATTTAAATGATCTAGTATTTATCTCCTTAATTCATAAAAAATACTCTAAAATAGGTGTTACAACACTACCTCATTCTGATCTTTGATATAAACCTAGTTAATCTTTTTTTTTAAATATTAAGTTAAATAAAATCACTCTAAATTATATAATTAAATTATATATATTTATAGATGAAAAAAATAATAAATATATTAGTTTATTAAAGTTTTTTAAAGTTCTTTGAAAAAAAGGGTCAAGTCACTTGGCGTACTTGAAACTTTATAGGGTATCCACCTGCGACAGCTGGAAGCGGTAGTGCAGTACACCAAATTAGTGTAGGTGACATCACACGAACATCACTTGGACACATTGCGCAGAGGAAGTCTGGAGTACATTCAATACTTTAAAATATTTTATAGAATATCAGCATTTAAAAGAATTTTTTAATTATACTTCTAGTATCATAAAGTATTTTTTAGTGCATCGAGAATTTTTTTCACATGTTTCTTATACCTTGAAATATTTTGTTCCGGTTGAAAGCATCTAAAAAGTATTTTACTGTACTCAATGGTCTTGAGAAAATATTTCAGAGTGCTGAATGAGTTTTAACAGAAAAAATATCCTACTGTTGATAAGTTTAATTTCCCTTTGGAAAACTTGGATGAAGTAATCCTGGACTATGAGTTTGATGCTTTGGAAACAATTAAAATTTAACGCATTAATCTAAAATAAGATTATGATTTTGTAAGCCACTTAGTTATTTTTTTAAAATTAATCAAATTTACTCCCTCTCTATAGAAACCAAATATGTTCTTTCTTTTGAAGGTTATGAAAAAATCGCTATTTTTTAACCGTCAAAATCGTATACCACGTATGACATGGCAGACCAAATGGAGCGAGCAGGTCAAACTTCTGGATTAGCTACCCTTAGGTCAATGTGTATATTTAAATTAACGTTGTAAAAATACATTTATATATATAAGTTGGAATAAATTTTTTTTTTTACATTTTTATTTTATCATTATAAATAACATAGAAAAATAGTTCATTAACTTTCAGATTCCAGAAGATTCTTTCCAAGTGGATCCATGAGATTAGCATTAGCATTTGGAAATTTGATAGCTTGCTGAATCTCTATAGCTAGCTAAACTGGTGTTTGGTACAGAATTATTAGACTTCGTATTATCGCCGATGTAGGAAATTGATCTTAATCAGACTTCTCTGTGATTTTGTTTTATTTGTCTAAACTCCGCAAACAGAAACTCGAAGGAAATTTTGCTTCAAAAATGGGGATTATATGCTAGAGAATTCATATAACTGAAAAAAAAATATTTATCTTGAAAACATGTTACAACTTTACTCATATTTAAAGAATTTTCGAAGAAAAGCGGACAATTTAAAGAGTTGTATTTAAACGTTAATTTCAGGAATAAATCATAAAATTGATATATTATATACTTTTTTGGTATAAATCGTAGTGTTTTCCTCAACTTACTTTAGAATAAAAAATTAATATTTTTCAGGATTGAGAGTGTTAAAGGTTAAAAATCCCCCAATAAATGCCAGACTCTTGAAATTCAAATTTATATTCTCTTTTTTTATTAGGGTAAGATTGCTTACAATCTCAACAAATTACAACAAATAATTTGTTGGTGTATTTTGTTTAGTATAAGATGTTAATTTTTTTTTTTCCACTCTGAAACTATAGTTTTTAAAATAATTCATGTTAATTACATATATTAAACAGGATTATCATTAAGGATGCAATGAGCTGGGAAGGAGAGAAGATATGGTTTTCGTCGCCTGAACAAGAAAAGATAGAAGCACATATCTATATCATATAAATATAAAAGGAGGTTTGAAATTTAAATATAGAATATATAAATATATATATATATATATATAATGAATAAAGGAATGAAAGGAAAAGATACTGCGTTGCGTAGCAGCCATGTGCGATGGGATAATTTAGAGGGGACTTTTTGTGGGCAATAAGTTTGGAAGAGAGTGATGGGGTGACAGTTAAAAGGTTTGAGTGATTATGTTATACAAATTTTAGTTATCATGAATTTAGGGAAAAATATACAAAAGTTATGATAGTATATATAAGAGGTTTAATTGTTTTTCCTTTTTATACTCATCCTCTATTTTTATTTTTTTAAAATGTCCATATATATGATTTACGGTCACTTTTGTCGCGACAGGATGTATATATACCTGGATAAAACAATACATTTTCTAAAAATGGCACAATGAGAAGGGAGAATTGGAGAAAAATCCTCATTGAGAAATTAATTGTAAAATGGAATCTTCCACATATATGTAATTGAATTTTTACGTTATGTGCAATTAACCTTCCATATATGTAATTGAATAGGTATCATTTTGCAATTAATTTTTTAATGAAAATTTTTTCTTCAATTTCCCCTAATGAGAAATCCTTAAAATGATTAAATAAGATAGCAATGTCTTAAACTTTTAGAAATGAATTGTTTGTATTGTTGTTATTATTATTATTGGTAATTCGGTAATTCCCTTCGCGCTTTTCTTTTCTGTATCTTATGCATGTGAAGCGGGAGAAATACTTACATACTCTGGGAGTGCCGCATGATCCATACTCTATCTAATGAAAATGTTACAAGTGTTCTTCATTGTCATCTCATATTCCGTAAATCTCTCCTAATTATTTCCCTTTTTTCTACAATAAACATATGTGATAATAGGATATGGAAAAAAGGAAAATAATTTCTAATTATTTATGGGATATGAGATCATAATGGAGGATAGTTAGAACATTTTTATTGGATAGAGTATGTATGATGCAGCACTCCCGTATTACGTAAATATTTTTCCGCGGTCAAGCTTTGACGAGGAAGGAGCAATTTTCGGCAATGATGTGACGTCCTTTTGTAATATGTGCTCTCCATCTGACAAGAGCACACCCAGTCACCCACCAACTAATTAATATGTCCTTTTATGGTTAGATTGAGTTTAGTGTATCCGACCTTGAACAACGACATATTATTCTGTCTGGGGAGGTAAGAGATTTGAATAATATAGGTTTTTTTTCCAAACATGCTACAAACAGTAAAATATTTAACCCAAATACTACATATAAAAATTTATTTACCCATATACTACACTTTATCAGTCAAACTGTGGGGCCCACTGACAAATTTCTGAATTTTTTATTCCAGCCCCAATGCTCCCCCCCACCCCAATTCCTCCCCCTCCCCCTCCCCCAAAGCCTCAGCGTCCTTCCTTCTTTTAAAAAAAAAAAGAATTTTTTTTACTTTTTTTAAATATTTCAAATTGCCCCTAAAAAAATTCTAAATTTATATTTTACCAGTTGACCAAATTTAATTTTCTTCTAATACAGACTCTAAATAAATTACAACTGAACTATAATACTAATACATAAAAATTTGTAGTGAGAAGATAAATTTTATGCCACATTAAATTATTGATTAACTACATATAATTTGTAGAGGTTTACTTTTTTGGTGCCTGTTGAATAATGATCTTCCTAACAGGCACCAAAAAAGTAAACCTCTACAAATTATATGTAGTTAATCAATAATTTAATGAGGCATAAAATTTATCTTTTCACTACAAATTTTTATGTATTAGTATTATAGTTCAGTTGTAATTTATTTAGAGTCTGTATTAGAAGAAAATTAAATTTGGTCAATTGGTAAAATATAAATTTAAAATTTTTTTTAGGGACAATTTAAAATATTTAAAAAAAGTAAAAATCTTTGTTTTTTTTTAAGAAGGAAGGACGCTTTTCTGAACTCGTTCACAGCGTGAACGAGTTCAGAAATCTATCAATGGGCCTCACGGTTTGATTGACAAAGTGTAGTATATGGGTAAATAAGTTTTTATGTGTAGTATTCAGGTAAAATATTTTCGTGTTTGTAACATGTTTGAAAAAAAACCGAATAATATGTCTCCTTGCTTTGAAGAAGAGAGTCAAGGATGCGCCATAGTCGATGGGCCCCACTGAAAGTGTCTCCCTCCATCTCTCTATGCTTACTCACGAAGCAAGATTACCACCCCGCATCCACATTGTTCACACGACACACATGTGAGCGTGCCACAATCCAATCATTGCCCACCTCACTACGTGGAGCTCTCTCACCGTACTGTGGAACAATATCGTTGTTAAAGTATAAAATCGTAGCAATATTTTTCTATTATATTATTTACTATATTTAAAACTAAAAAAATTAGCATTAAAACTATCCATAATTTACATGTGACATGATGGAATCCTTTTTGTTAATTTTTAATTTTCTTTTTTCTTTTTGATACATTAAAGCTCAGAACAACAAAACTGAAAAGAAGAAAGCTAAAAATGCAAGTCAGCACCCAATCTATCCTTCCAGAGAGCTTGGCGGATATAAATAGGAGCTGTTGGGAACTGTATCAAATCTAAGATATTGCCTAAGGCATGCTTGGCCAACGTGTCCGCTACCTGATTCGCATCTCTTCTGCACCACCTTACCCTTGTATCCCAATCTCTATCTAAAAGACGTTGTACCTCCGCATATATTCCTTCCTGTTCAGTTTCCGAGTGCCTCATACTTCCTAGATTCTCCACCAGTTCTAGGCAATCCGTTTCTACGAGCAAATGTCGGTGTCCTTGGTCCCATGCGATTTTCAATCCCCAAAACATGGCCCATGCCTCTGCATCATAGCTGTTCTGCTGTCCTAGCGAACACATGAATTCGTGAATGACCGCCCCAGTTGAATCTCGAAACACACCCCCACATGCTGCGTTGCTCCCCCCTTCTGCTGATGCTCCGTCCACATTAAGCTTGATAAAGCTGTTTGATGGTGCCTGCCATGCTTCTGGAGTTGCATTCCTTCCTCCTTGTAAGGCTTTGCCCACGTCACTCCAACCTAAACATGTCCGGGTCTTTGCCACAATATTTAGATGAGATCCTTGTTTACCATTAAATATCTTTTTGTTCCTTGTTATCCAAATTTGACGACAGAGCATCGGAAACCACAGTTCCCACCTATAGCCGTCAACCTCAAACTGCTTTCTCATGTTCCACCTTAGCCATGTGTCAGTATCTGTTACTGCAAAAAAAAGTGCCTGTGATATTTTTGTGGTAAGACTTTCCCCCAGACTTCCCGAGCAACCCGACAATCCCTCAAAACATGTAATTGACTCTCGCTATGGGTCATGCAGGTTTCACAATCTGGTGAGCATGTAAGACCTCTTCTAAAACACATCTTATTAGTCAGGAGGCGGTTTCGTAGGCACACCCAAAAGAATACCTTACACCTTTGAGGGATCTTTAGTTTCCACACCCTCTTCCATAAGTTGCGTTCAGTGCTGGTGCTGGGTTGACAGAGACTATCATATGCTGATCTGTTCGTGAAAGTACCTGAGGATGACCACCTCCATATTGGTGTATCAACCCTGTTCATTGACACTGCAATATTCCTAATACTACTCACTGCATGCGCAGGTAGGAATGGTACGAAAAGATTGGTTTTCCACCCTCCCTTTTCATCAAGGTAATCTGAAACTACGTGATCCATCCATGTCGGTGGCACTTCCAGAGTTGCAACCTCGACGAGTTTCCCTACGTTGTCAAGCCAGAGGTCCTGCCAGAACCGAATCATGTGCCCATTGCCGATATGCCACTTTATTCCTCCTCTCACCTCCTCCCATTTATTCTTTATTCCACTCCATGTTCGTGAGCCCATCCTCTTTTGGTTTATAGTTGGCAACACATCATTACCACATCCGTATTTCTCCCTAACAAATCTGACCCAGAGGGCATCTCTCCGTTTGATCATTGCCCACCATAGTTTCATCATGAAGGCATCGTTTTGTAATTTGGCCTTGCATATTCCCAAATCTCCATCCTCCTCCTTCTTGCATATCTCTTCCCATGCTACTAAATGCATTTTTCTTCTGTCCGAACCAGCCCCCCAAAGAAAGCTTCGACACTTCTTGTCAATTTCGGATAACGTTGATACCGGGAGTGGGGTGTGCTGCATGCTATACACTGGAATAGATGACATAACTGACGTCACCAAGGTGTGCCCAGTTGCCATTGACAGAGTTCTAGCCTTCCAACCGGATAATCTATTATCCATTTTTTCCAAGATAAAGCGATAGGTACCCTTTGACACTCATTGATGGTGGAGAGGAGCTCCTAGATATCTTCCCAAATCCTGAGTGGGGCTAAATCCGAAGAATTGACTAATTGCACGGGACGTGTTCTGAGGAACATTTTTGGAGAAGAAAATTCGAGATTTTGCATTGTTAACCTTTTCACTTGATGCGTCACAGAAATAATCTAGGCAAGCTTTAATGATTCCCGCCTGTTCGAGATTCACCTCTGCAAGCAAAATTAAGTCATCGGCAAAGAATAAATGGGATATAGCTGTACCTCATTTTTTCAAGCAAAAAGGGTGCCAATTTTTTGCTGTAACCTCACTTTGTATGAGATGAGCGAACTTTTCCATTACTAGGACAAACAGATATGGTGAGAGAGGCTCTCCTTGCCTTATTCCTCTCATTGGCTTGAAAGCTTTCCCTTTCCTTCCATTCCAACATACTTGCATAGAGGCCGTTGATATACATTTTTCCACCACTTCAACTATATTCCGAGGTAATTTTAGTTCTTCCAAGCATTTGATCAGAAACAACCATCGCACTCTATCATAGGCCTTTTCTAGATCAATTTTGATTGCCATGAAGCCCTTCTTTAGCTTTTTGGATTGCATGGAGTGGATTATCTCTTGTGTTAGAATGATATTATCTACCCCTTGTCTCCTTGGGACAAAACTGCACTGATTTGGAGAAATAACCTATGGCATGACCTTCTTTAGTCGAGTGGCAAGTACATTTGTCAAAATTTTATATATCACATTGTACAAGCTAATTGGTCGAAAATCACGAATAGATTCTGGGTGATCAATCTTTGGGATGAGTATAATGTTGGTGCTATTACACCTTTCTAATTCATTTGGGTTCATAAAGCAGTTACGCACCATGCTGATAACAGAATCTCCAATCAATTCCCACTGACTCTGGAAGAACAAAGGATTCAAGCCATCTGGCCCGGGAGCCTTAAGGGGCCCTATTGCAAAAATAGCCTGCTTTACCTCCATTGGGCCAATTACTCTCCCTAGTCCATGTAGCATGTGTTCTTCAATAACAGGATAGCTTGCCCCAAAAACGATATTATGTGATCTTCTCTCCTCTTCAGAATACAGTGACTTGAAAAACATTGTACCCATCTACCTAATGGTATCTATATCATAAACCCATTCTCCATTTTCATCATTTAAAGCCTCAATTCGATTACGTCTCTTTCTGCTATTTGTCATGGAGTGGAAAAAACGCGTATTCTTATCCCCTGCGGTATACTAATTGCATCTTGACCGTTGGAGCCACATAATTTCCTCCTGAACAAGTACCTCCTCCAATTGCCTCCACATGTCATCTCTTCTCCTTAGAAGATTTAAGTCTCGATTATTTCGTGCCAACTGACCTTCTAACTTTCCCATACTTGATAGAAGATTGGTTTTCCTCTTATTTATGCTCCCAAAACTTCCCTATTTCATTCGGTGACATTGCTCTTGAACACTTGTACATTCTCATCCCATTGCCGAGAGTTCACCCATGAAGTTTTAACCACATTATTAAAGTCCTCGTGTGTTACCCATGGGGCAAAAAAGCGAAACTGCTTTTCCCCTTTACTCCTTTCTGTGCTAGTAAGCCAAAGAAGAAGTGGCGAGTGGTCTGAATGGAAACGTGGTAAGTGTGTTAGAGTGGCATGAGTGAAGTACTCAACCCATTTTGCATTGACCACTGCCCTATCCAGTCTACTGTAACTGCCCCCTCTGCTCCAGGTGTAGCGAGGCCCACTAAACTCCATATATGATAAACCGTACTCCGACACCCATTTACAAAAGCCTTTCTCCGCAGGAATTCGACGTGTAGCCACTGATATTCTCTCATCATCCTTCAGTGTGGCATTGAAGTCGCCACATATACACCACCATTCCCTCAAAGTTCTTGCAACATCTGTTAAGTGATTCCATAGGCATTGACGTTTAGCTGCATCAGGGTTATCGTATACAATTGATAGGAACCATTCTGATGCTAAGCCTTTGTTGAAACTCCCATGAATAGCTTGTTCATGTTTCCCCAATATTTTAAATTTAATATCACTCCTCCAAAAACACCAAATACCTCCACTAAATCCGACGGTTTCGACCACTTCAACATTCTCAAACCCCCAACGTTTTGCTAGCTTCGCTGCTGTCACTCCACTTTGGTGAGGCTCCAAAATGGCTATGAACTTGAGTGCAAATCTCTTCTTAAACTCCAAAATTAGTTGCACAAAGTGTTTGCTACCCGAGCCTCTAGAGTTCCAAACTAACAGGTTCATTATAACTGTTGGTTGGATGATATACGTCTAGCGCTCTTTGATACCTGACTTTCACTCATCTCCTTCCTAATCTTAGTAGCTTCCTGCATATGCTCCTCCCTTGGAAAAGAATCTTGGTGAATATTATATTGTGGCGTCGAGCACTCTCCTGGGTCTAGAGGGTCATCGTCTGCATCCATCGAGCACATCTTATGCAACAAATCACCCTCCTGTACTGAAATATTTTCCTGACCCATACTTCTAGTTTTGCGCATTCCGGCTTCCTGGTGCTTCTCCGAGTTTTCATTCGTCACTATTTTCCTTGTATGAGAAGGTTCCAAACCAATACGCGTTCTAGCTTCTAAGTAGGTATCCATTGGGTTTTGTCCTTTTTTTTCCTTAGTCACTTTGCGTGTCCCAATCTGCACCGGTGCCCACTTTCTTAGGCCCACTAGCTACATCCCTCAACTGTTCCCTTACTAGCACAATCGTCACTTTTGCTGGCATATAATCAACTCCTTCATTTTCGCCATTTTCAATATCTAGAGCCTGATATCGTGATCCCGAGATACTTGGAGAAATCATCGGCTGGGGATTACGTGCACTTCAGTGATGATCTCGTGCTTGCCCCACACCCCCGGTAATCGTCTCCCCTTCCAAGGTCTTTGCACTACCATCCATTCACCGTAAACCGCCGCTGATCCCTCTTGCTCCGGCGATGCTTCGGTCGCCATGTCCTACTCCGGCACCACAACACTCATAGCTCCCAACCCCTCCATATCAATATCCTTTGTTGCTTTGGTCCTTTTCTCATTGCAATGATCTGAATCATGCCCATACCTCCCACAATGAAAGCAGATAAGATGTAGACCTTCATATCCAGCCATTTCCTTTCCATTTATCAGGATGGTTGGTCTCAGAGGCTTGTTCAGGTCCAGTGCACACATATTCTGGCGAAACGGCCTTTCGATCTCTTCATTGTGGCTGTATCAATCTTTAGGACTCTACCAATCAGATTCCCCACCACATACAAAATTCCTTTGTCGTAGTAATCCATTGGAAGCTTCGCTATTCTTACCCAAGCTGCCACTGTAGTAATCTTTTCCTCCTCCGGGTCGAAGTCTGCCTTCCATGGTTGAACACTGACGTAATGATCAAAAACTAACCAGGGGCCACCTGTTAATGCATGATCATAGCTTTCCCTGTTGCTGCACTTAACTAAGAAGAAACCAGCCCCGATATCGATTATCTTAACATCCCCCCATAGACTCTGCAACTTTTTCTCAAGGATATCCTCCCTAATCATTCTCCCTATAACAGTCACGATGAGATATTTCTGCCATCTCTGAGCCAACTTCTGCTTAAATTCAGGCAGCAGGACGATGTTGGGACCCTGAGCAGTTTGCTTGACAATAACCCGATCCCTCCATCTATCCTCGCTCCACCAGTCGCCTTCATCTTCTTCCTTCTCAGAGTCCGAGCAATCATTAACACAGGCATCCTTATACGATCGACGTTGGTTGTCCACTAGTTTGCTCCTTTGATATCCTATGCTATCTTCTTCCTTGTCAGAGGCATCCATCATCCAGTCTTCAACCCGAGAAACCACCTTTCTGCCACTACTCGCAACCCCATCAATGATGCGCACTTTCTTTCAACTCCTCACCAACGCATCCTCCTCCTCTGATGTTGTCACCGCCGTGATCTCTCCTCCTTGCAACATCTCGTTTCACTAGTCGCATTACATTTGTTAATTTTTAATTTTCACCAAATTTTATTTTCTTATAATCAATATATAATTTAATTAATCAATATAACACCAAGTTGCTTCACTCATATTATTAATGCTAATATCAATTAACATTTTTTTCCATAAAAATAAAAAATAAATTCATTTTATTTATTTTCATTATATAATAGATTATCTACATTTTTAAAAAATTTTATTAACACCACATGCATTTTTTTATAACTCATATAAATTTCTTCTAAATTAAAAATAAACCATATAAACCTACATTGAATTATTGTAAAATTTGTAAATTTTAGTTTTACTTTCTAGACTTATATAATTTTTATTAAACATATATAATAAATTTTAAAAGATATTATGTTTTATTAAAATTATATAATTTTTGTTTTTAATTAAAGTTTGTGTTTACTCTTAAAAAAAAGGGAGAGGATGTATGAGGGAAAGTAGAAATTATTCTCCCTTCTTTTTATTGAAACTAAGAGATTATACATTGATCATTACTTTTTGTTCAAACCCACTGAGCCCCATAATAATAACCTGTTTGGTTTATGGAATCCACGAGAATATAATAGAATGTAATGTAAGGGAATGATGATTACATAGAATTTATTTGATATATTATTTCATATTTTATCTATAAAAAAACAAAGAAAAAAGAAAAATGTGGAATAAACTTTTAAATTCTATTAAGACTAAAAATAAAGGATATAAATGTCTAAATATTGATTTAGTAAATATACAAATACCCACATATTAATTGATATAAGTTGTAATTCGGATTATACAGTCAAACCTATATAATAGGGGTTACCTGATTTGATGTAATCAGGATGACATTTAATAACATTACTATGTTAACTAAGCAATGTAATCAATAGAATACATTAGAATTACATGTAATCTTCTTTTATATAATTGAATAAAACGGGTTATTAGCTTTGTTCATATTTGTAGGCCTTAATCCAAGACCACCTTCCTTTACACGACGACAAAGATATTTCTTTCCTAGGATGCATTAATCTATTCCCATCACCATCGCTGCCCCAGATTAAAACGGTTAAGGAGAAAAATAGCATTTCTTTTGGTAAATGAAAAATATCCTTTTAACTACTAACAAAAAAGGGTTATGATAATAAAACAGTAATTATTATTCAATGATTTCAAGATTTTAGGATATCTTTGGGATTCTCTGTTTTAAATTCAAAGAATGCATTAAATTAAGAATTTTATTTATTTCAAAAATATTTTTTTAAAAAAAGTAGTAAATTAATTTCACAAAAACTAATTTCTAAATAATTGAAAAACACAAAAGAGCACATAAAAATACCATGCAGTAAAAGAAAAACAATAGCTTGTTACGATTAATACATATAACTAGGACATGATGGAGCATAGATAAGTGTGTGTGTGTGTGTGTGTTTTTTTTTTTTTTTGGGCGGGCGGGGGGGTTCATTTGAATTAATATGCACATATTTCTTATACTACCAACTTTTCATTTAATTTTTTATACTTTAGACTAGGACCATAATTCAGAGAATGAATCCAGAGAGGAAAGGCAGAGGAAGCAGAAGCTCTGAAGGACCGGACGAAGCATCCTGTACGCTGCTGTATTGTTGAATAGCACAGTTTTTTTTCTTTTCTTTTCTTTGTTTTTTTTTCAAAAAAGCATAACTAGATTTCTTTTTTTTTTGAAAAATAAGTCTTTCGGTGCGTGAGCGTTAATTTAGAGTTTTTGCCTAACTACAATTCAAATCCTACACTTTGATTAGATGCAACTAGTTAGCTTTAATTTTCTACACCTCATCCTATATACTATTAAACATTTTACATTTTACTCCCTATCCTTTTTATTACATGTATGATTTAATTTTATCAAATTTGTTTCATTACGTGTGAAGGTGGGTCAAACCCCCACGGACCACGGCGCACCGCGCACCCACCCAGTCGCACGCAAGTAGCGTGAATAGGATCATAACTGAGGACGTTCAACAACACGTAGACCCGACCCGACTAAACATGGATAAATCCGGGTGTGAGCGTCCAAATTTTTTACGAATGTGTTATTATTATTATTACTATTTATTACCTACGATTGTCCAATCTGATTTCACTCGTTTGTCTGAACTCAATGAACACGGTGTCTTACAATAAATTTTAATTGTAATAAAAAACATATTTGCGTGAATTGGATGTCATATGTGCAAATCACCATCCTAAATCTCTAATATAACTGTTTACATAAAAGATTCATCCCATAAGCTTCTCATTACAATTTTCAACCTTACATCCAAGCCAGTACATAGCACTTTAATCTCACATGTGAGAATCTTATCGGATGACTCTCTTTTTCCCAAAACAGCCAGCCACCATTCAGATCCACAGATTTGTTTTGCCCAAAACAAATGGGAAATCAACATGCATGCCCCTAATTGCCCACACTCCTCCTTTTTGCATTTTCTCTCTATTTTTTAAATAAATCCAGAAATGCAATAATAGTATTTTATTCTAATAAATAACTTTCTTCCAAAATTTGACCCTTGACTTGGATAATAATTCTTCAATAAATATTTGGGCAATATTTATATCTTTTCTATTTTTCTTGAACTTTTCTGAAAAATAGGACTAAATTTTTAAAAAATAGTTTTCGATCCAATAATTCATTTTTTATGCATCTTTACTTTTTCAATAGCTTCTCTAGACCTCAATTACATCTTAGAGCATGTTTGGATTAGTTTTTAGAGAGTAGCTTCTGTATTGGTTTGCGTAAAAGTTATTTTTTAGAGAATAGATTCTGGAGAATAGCTTCTAAAAAAACTGGAAAGAATAGTTTTTGGAAAACCACGGTATCCACCCTCAAACCATGGTCTTGAGAGTTAAAACCTATTTTGGAGAATTTGAGTAGTTTATCTACCACTTTTGAAACCATGGTTTTAGACTGAGAAGCTATTCTACATTTTCAATGTATGTTTATCAACATCTTTTTCAAAACTTTGGTTTTTCTTCAAAACCAAGGTTTTGCATGTTTACCAAACATACAATTATAGGGCTATGGTCAAATTTTTGGGATGTTACATTTACAATTATTGAATTAATTTTGTCTAAGCCATTAATTAGATGAATCTGACTGCATATAGTAACACGTACGTATCGATCAAAAGGAGCAGTCTGTCAACGTGATCTGCATATTGGAATTTGAATAAAGCAATTAACTGATTATAATAGGAATTGGATTTTTTATATTAAAAAACAAGAATAGATCATTGAAAAAGTTGAGAGCTTATGTTGTCAATAAAAGTTGAGAAAGCCCAACAATCGTCCATGAAAGAAAGAGAAAATATCATTATAATTATCATAAGTAAAATTCTTCCAAAATCTCACTACGTAGATCCACACATGTCTTCACAATTAAAGAAAGAGAAAAGAGTCACTCAAAAAAAAAAAAACAAAGAAAGAAAGAAAGAAAGAAAGAAAGAGAAAAGAAAAATCAAATGAAGTTGAGTACAGCAGATTTCTTATATCAAAGGGAATCATTTTGATCACAAGTATTCCAAAGCAAGAGATAAATATTTGTCCCCACGTGTGACCTATCATTATTGTATCATATAAACCACACAACTTACCAAATGAAAAACAAATTGAAATGGTTAGCCATTATATATCATATTTCTTGCGGCTCTTGTTTCATTATCCTCAAGCTCTCATTTGCAACTTCCACTTCTTATATTCCTTTCTCTTTAGTTCCAAATCATTATTCTCCAATTCAGAGCAATCAAAGCATCTCAGCTCAGAGTCTCAACATGCCTTCTTCTGCATCACTCACTACTACTACTATTACAACTACCACTCTCCTTACCGATTTCAGGTCAGTCACCCTCGCTTTTATTAATCTTCTTAATAAATTGAGTCTTTCTTATAATCCCTGCTTTCTGCTACTGATCATGTTGTTTAAGTTCCTTTTTCTTTATTAATTTGCCTTTAATTATGCTCTTGTTTTGTGGTCATATATGCTTCAATATGTTCATGAAGTGCCACATGGCTAAAACACACCATGAACTATATTCAATTTATCGCTAAGTAGTTTGGATATGACTTTATTACTTCTTTGTCGACGTGCACACACGCATATGGAGACAGAGACGGTATCTTGAAATATTGCAGCAATTTGTCCTTGTAAGTAACCAAGTCAACAGGAACACAGAACATCATAGTGTGTGTATGTGATAAACTGTGATGAGCAGGTTAATAGAGATTATGTGTGTGTGTGTGTTTTTTTTTTTGTCTCTCTCTTTGTGAAGTAAATATTATAAATTTATCTTGTATATATGATGACCACGATCTCGGAATCCGGAAGTTGGGGCAAAAAAAAAAAAAAAACCTGACTGTAAATTTTATTCTAGATCGTTAATATTCATTTTCTCAAATGTTAATTTTAAAAGTTTTTAAAAGTTACAACCGGGATCCTTAATATAAAAAATCAGTTGACTTTTTTTTTAAAATAAAAAATATTAAATACATTATTTAAAAATATTTATTTGTATCATTAGATTATATATTAGTTAATAAATCAGATAAATTAGTTTAAAAAAAAGATATATATAAATACTTTAAAAGAATGTATTTAGCTCAATCAATCCCTCAAACAAAAGCCAACTAACTTTTATATTGAGGATATAAGGTAGTATAAGTTGCAATGTCTACACTATTTTGAGGTTGATATTGATACTAAATATAAGACATATTTTCCATATTCATCGGTCTTCTCTAAATTATTCATATTGATACTCCTTAAACAATAACTAAATAAGAGAGCAATTGATGGAGTTAAGGAAGATTACTAGAGGTGTTTTCGGAAAAAAATGTTATATATTAAGTAATTTATCGGACTGCTTTAATATAATGAAATTAGTTAAATAGTATTACATTAAAGACCGAGAAGTAATCTAGAATATATTAGGTTGAATATAACTTTAAGGAAAATAACTATCAAGTAGTTTGTGTTTCTTTTCTTTCTTTCTTTTGTTAGTGTAAATTGAACAACTATCATTCAAGACTAATTAACAAAATGTAAAAGAGAAGGGCTAAAAACATAGCACTATTTTTTTCCCATTCCTCACCTTCAACAGCACCTTTTATTGAAAAAAAATTGAAATAAAGTAAATATTTTTGTCACGTTTGGACACTTTTGCCCATAGAGAAAGGGGCGATTGGGACCCATATGGAGGGTTATAATTAAATTAAAGTTTCTTCTTACCGGAAAAAAATTTATAGTTGATCATACAAATTTTAACAGTCGTCCATACATATAACTATCAATATTTAATAAGTGACAAAAATCTTACTTTTTATTAAATTAATATTATAATAAAAGCTATATATCATTTTTTCACAAAAGGGGAAAGAAAATTTCCACTACTGTAACAAAATGTTTTAACTTTAGTCAGAAAACGGAAAGGAAAACCTAAAATTTCTGTTTGGATTAGTAATAGAAGTTACTTTTTCAACATGATTTACAGTTTACGAGATAAATATATAAGATAAATTTTATCTTGATTTGTATAAATGTATTTTTCTAACACTATAACAAATAAGATCATATGTGAGTCATGTAATCTAAAACTTACACAGCAAGTTAACTTTAACGTCGATTACACTAGGTAATTGCCATTGAAAACAAATTTCCCACGTCATTTAATTTGTGAATATGAGATATTAGGATTTGAAATTTTTATTTATACTGGGTTGTTTATTTTATTGTTTGGTGGCAAAATGAATGTACTATCTTGATCTTTAATATAATAGTCAGCAGCTGACTTTCTTAGAAAATTTAAAAAGCTAAATGATTACTAAATTATAACATATATTTAAAAGTAGTTATGTGTATTATAAGATTATATATTAGTTTATAATTCAGAAAAATTACTTTAGAGAAAAATGATAAATACATCAATTAATAAGCTATCTTAATCTTTCACAAAAAAAAAATCATTTTTCTAACAACAATTTGTAACTCATGCAGTCTTGCATGGACAGCAAGCTAGTCTATTACATTTTTTTAGCCAAACTATCTCATATTTATCTCACATAGTGATCAAAATAAATTAAATTAGCATGTACTATAGGATTTATAATTTCATATACAGTCGTATATGTTGTTTGTGCAAAATCTGGAGATTATGCGTTTAAAGCAAATATTCAGGGCATCAATAGTACAAAGGGAATCGTGGGGTTGGTATCTGATGCAAAGACGAGAATAGCGTGGTATTAAGATTAGTAAGGATGAGAGTACAGTGAAGAGCTTCAGGTTCACTCAGTGAGAAGAGATCAGAAGAATAGAAAAAATTAGAAGAAGAGAGAAATCTATCTCTGTTTCTGATTACAAAGTAACAAATAAAAAGGAAAAAAAATATGGAGTTGCTAGCCATTAAACGGTTTCTATGCTTCCCCGAGGATCTAGGCATCGTGGGCGCTAAATTCTAGGATCACACTGTTTGGTCTGACACTTGTGTGGAGCCTAGGACTGTTGTGGGCAAGTAGACGGACACTCGTGTCGTTGGGACATGCCGTCGCTGGCCTTGGTTGCGAGTGTAAAGCCTCATGTGGGCTTCGGTCACTAGTGCTGTCTTTGGACCTCAAACTAAACTATCCACATAGGTTGGGCCTTGGTCTAATTGAGCCCAAACTACTTTTTTGGGTATACAATAATCCCCCATTCTTCCTGTCCATGACACATGGGCGGGAAGAGTATTAAGTACATTGTCACTTCATTATGGACTGGTGTGTGTGATGGTTGGTTTTTGTTGGGGACGTGGCACCATCCGAGTCATTTGTAGGTCGTGAGATCGGACGGTTGGGTTCAAACGGGTACGTTCTTTGAGGGTCAAATGATGAGGCATGGCGTGTGCAGATGAGCAGACATTTCCCGCGGTTCCCAACCTTTGGTCTTCCATTACTTGATCTTTGGCCTTCTCATTTTCATTCCTACTATGTAATCTTGCGTTCTTGGTATCTGCATCTTTTCTCTCAATATCGTTCCACTGCCTTTGTCTTCTTCTTTTCGGCATCATGTCCGGCACCCTATCTGATTCCGACGCATGCGTGGGGACCTTTCCCTTCAGAGAGAGTTCGGTGGATGACAGTTCACCGTCACCTTCCCTTGATCACAAGTCTGGGGAAGAGGAAGTCACAAAGCCCCTGGTTCGTCGCACACAGATGAGTTCTGCCACCCGTCCTGCTCCAGCTCCTTCTTGCCTCTTAGAGAGCAAATTTCACAGCCTCTGAAGCAACTATCTTACCCTCTCATCGGTTGAAGTGAGGGTTCCTGATGCTGGGGAATCCACGAGCACGCTCGTCCAGGGGTGGATGAGCCTGTTTGTGGAGGTTTTTTGGTACAAAGAGTGTGTCCACATGGCCCCTCTTCTCTACAACCTCTGTTGTACGTTGACGTTGCTCCTGCCCAGCTAATGCCCAACGTTCGGCTGATAGTGATGTCTCTTGAGGCCTTTGTCAGCCAGAGGGAGAATTTGCAGTTTTCTATTGCTGATCTGTTGTCGGCCTATTATTTGGCCAAAAAGAAAGATGGTTTCTTTACTTTGACCCCCGCCTCGGTTTGTCACCCCTGATCTCAGGTGACCAAATAAATTAGCGAGGCTGGTTAGAACGGTGGCTCTTCGTGAGGTCCCACCAAATGGTGGCTGCCGGCGCCCCTGTTCGCAGGTCTTGGAACTTTGAGGGTAAGTGTTTGTACGCACATTCTGTTGGTTTTCTTTCTTGTCTCTTTGACGATAACATTTTGTCTTTTCTGCAGCCTCCCCAAGTAAAGACAAGCTTTGAGGGGCCAATGAGGAGAGCCTCCAATTGATCTTGGGGGCCCCAAAGGGAGACAGGGACTTTCGCCTCCTGTTAAAGCTTGCAGAGTCCCCCACGGTATATCCACTCTATCTCTTCTTGTTGACCTTTGAGTCGGTCAGCGTCAGTGACTTGATGATCGAGTGTCGTCTGGATAGTTCGTGTTGCCATGAAAAGCAGGTTACTCCCTCGAAAGGAAGGATCACGCCGGTCCTTAGCTAGAGAGAGATTAGGGCTCGTCTTAGCCATGTGGATACAAGGTTGAAGACGGTGGTCCCTCCCCCTGCTGTCGTTGCCCTTGCTGCCACCGGTGGAGTTATTGACTTGTAAGTGTCCACCCTAGCGTTGCCCACCCATGTTTCCCCTACTAGAGCTTTCCCTGCCAATACGGCTGTCAGTGTGGACAAAGCCATGGAGGAGCCTCCAAAGGAGGATGTGGCTGAATCTTCCAAGAGAAGAAGGGTAGTAGACGAGGGAGAAATTGTACCCTTGGATGTTGTGGAGCCTTTAGGGCTACCTATGCTTAGGACACGTCCGGTGTCATCTCGACATTCCATCCCCAACCGTTGGAGGCTGATCGGATGGCAATGTTGGCTGGGGGCTGTGTCAAGGCCATTGACGACACCTTTGTTCGGCTGTTGCAGGTAACTAGCATCTCGTGTGTTTTTTACGCCATCTCTTTACATTATTCTAACCATATTTGTTGGTCGCATGACAGGGTTTACTGAGCGTCGCTATCCTCAGGCATGAGCTTGCGGACATGGATAGGCGTCTGCCTAGGTCAAGGAGGAAAGAGATGGCGACCTCCGACAAGTGGCCACCAAGGAGAAAGAGCTTGTTCGCTGATAAGTGCATATTTCATCATGTTAATTCATATATTTTGGCATGGAAAGTAGAGATAAGTGGCCTAAAATATTGAGTATTTAATGAGCATAATGTTGCATGAAGCATGAGGAGATTCTAGGAAATAATTACTTTATTTAGTGAACTTGCTGTTTTGGGACTTAATTGTATTTTCTGGAATTGTAGGGACTGAAAGGGGATAATTACAGGCCAAATTTATTGCAGAAAGGGACCCTGAGCTATGCTATGCGTTTTTACTAATGAGCTTAGGGTTTCTTTAGGTTAAAGGGGCAGAGAATATTGGTGGAGGCTGAAAAGGAGAAGACAAAAAATGCACATTAAGGAGGAAAGGCTTAAAAACACATTTTTTAATATGTTGGTGGAGGACAAAAGGTTGAGGTTTACAGCTCATTCTTCATATGCAGCCCTAGCACCCATTTCACTTCATCTCCAACCATAAATTCGTCCAACCCTTGTTGTTCCAGGGGGAGAAAAACCATCATCAACTCCATTGCTCATAATCATCTTCTGCAACACCCAAAATTCCAGATTTAATGGCTGATTCCTTCTCCTTCTTTCTTGCTGTGTATTCAGCTACTATGAGTAGCTAAGCCTCCTTTGTGGTTCCCTTGAGGTGTAGTAATGGCCTGAGCTCATGTCCTTCAATGGAGTTCTCCATAGCTCTCGGTTTCATCATTTACGTAAGATTGTTTTAATTCTTTGTTGCTGGAACCGTTCTGTGTCAAGCCTTCAAAAGCTTGATGGTTGAGCTAGGAACTTATTTAATTGACTTTGTATGATCCTCATTAGAGTAGGTTCAACTATGATGATTAATGCTTGGTTGAGACTATTTTTCATCTAGTTGGGCTGAACGTTTTTTATTGATGTAATGGTAATTACATTTATGGATTGGAAGTAATTGAATGAGATTTTCCTTTGAGCTTCTTGCTGCTGTAATATTTCAATTGAAGCTTGGTTAAGATGTTTAATTGAAGTATTTTGAGGTTTGAATCTGGTGGTATCCAAGGTTCACCTCTAGGCTCAATTCATTGAACTCTTATCTTTAGTGGAGCTAAGAAGGCCAAATCTCAACTCAAGGGGACTACATTTTATTAT
>QFDD01120199.1:0-27464 GCA_006871305.1 Vachellia collinsii
ACAACACGTGAACTCGTGCCCCTGATGCTGTTGTCTGCTACGTTGACAGCAATGAATAGGGTATTGACAACTATAACATTACTATTGACAACTACGAATTTGGTATTGACAACACGTGAACTCGTGCCCTTGATGCTGTTATCTGCTACGTTGACAACAACGAACTAGTTATTGACAACTATAGCGTAACTATTGACAACTACGAATTTGGCATTGACAACACGTGAACTCGTGTCCCTGATGTTGTTGTCTGCTACGTTGCTTTTTATCTTTTATTGCTTAAAGGGGTATTTTCGTCATTTCTCATCAAAATCAATAACCCAAATTGCTGCCCAGTAGCAATTTGTCCTTTTTGATATTTATGGTAGCTTTTTGGGTTTCCATAATTCAAGTGTAAGTTTCTTGTCATTTTCCCAATATTATTTCCCTTTCCTCTTTTCCCTCCTTGGAAAGTGAGAAATTGTTGATATGAATAATAAAGTCATGAATTCTTATTTTGGTAACTAAAGTCATTCAACTTTCAATTTCCTTTATTTTTTTTGGGGTAAACATCATTCTTATCTCGAAAGTTTTACCTCTAGAATAATGTTACCTTCAAAGGTTTTCAGGATGTAATATTATTCAGAAGTATTCTTTTTTTTTTGGTCAAAACCCAAAAATATTCAAAAAGAAACAATTCCACCCCATAAATAGTCATCTTTTACTGTTACTTTGATTTATATTGCACTCACAGCACAACCACTTCACCCTTCAGTGCCACTATATCATCCATGTCACTCCCCCCTTCTCTCTTACTCGATCACTTCCTCTCTCCATCTCCCTCTCCCTCTTCCTCACCGTCGGCCCCATCGTCTTCTTCCTCTTCCCTACAATCATTCATCCTTTTTTCAAAGGCAGCCTCTTCCACTCCTCCACTTACTTCATCCTTTCTTCTTCCTCTTCCCTACAATCACTCACCTCTACAACTCATCACTCCCTATCGTCGGTTCACCGTAAATCAAAGAGGAAGAGAGGTCGACGTTTGGGTTTCTCCCGATCGTATGTCAAATCTATGGGTCTTCATCTTGTCCTTCTCCCACTCCAGATAAGATCTTGTCCTTCTTCTAATCCAGATCTTCGACCGGCCAACGATTATTGGCTTTAAAAGATCCTCTATCTTCTTTGACCTTGCCATACTCGTGCTCCTTAGGATTGCCAAGAACCACGTCGGCAAAAGTCCATATCAGGCATCTTTAATACCTCCCTACAAATCTAGGTTAGAAAAGGTTTTTTGGCAAATTTGAGTTGTTAAGCGAAAAGCTTTAGTGCCGCAAGAAAACTTTGATTTTTTGGTGAATGAATTTAATGTATGATGTTTGATTGTTGTTTGAATGGATTATAGTAGGTGATTGCTATAGCTCTTTTTTTCTTATTTTTCGGTAATGTCTTCTTCTTGAAAGTCAACCTACAAGAATAGGGAAGGTGGAGTGGTGGTGTGCAATAGCCGTCTTTGTTGATGTTGAAGAAAGGTAGAAGACGATGAAACTGGGTATTTCAAGTTTTTATTTTTATTTGTTTAATATATTAAATGGCTGTCATCTATGATTTAAATTAAGTGAGTTGGTGTATTATGATTGATTATTATGTCACATTTTCCAACTCAGCAAGTCAGGTCAATAACTATTCCAACGGATGGAGTGGAATTGCTCCATTTTAAATACTTTCAGAATAATATTACTCTGAAGATAAAATTTCCGAGATAAAAATGGTATTTACACCCCCTTTTTATATGAAAGTCAAATATAACAGAAAGCAAACATAAACGGACTATCCTACACATACAGAACAACTATAAGGGTACATTCTAAAATTCTAAAGAAACTATTCCTGAAATTCAACTTTCAATTTAGCTTATTGAATTCATATCCTTTTTTTTTTTTTTGATAAATTGAGGAACAAAGCACTAGATCCTTCAGTCTAATAAAATCTAATCTTGAATTGTCTCGGGGTTATGATAGGTTTCTGCAAAAAAAAAAAATGCAAGTATATCGTGGAAGCCCTCACTGTGAATCAATAAAACATATTATTTATGTAAGACTCAGTAAACAAATCTAAATTTCATAATTTTGTGTTTCTCAAATATATGCTTCTATTTCATGATGGAAGAGCAAGTGTCATTTTTTTCCATCTTACTTGGGATTATCTCAAATTTACCAAAAATATGCGAATGCAACCAGTAAAACCAGCAACGATATTAATTTTAAATGGTCCTCCTTGATGCATTGTGGCCACTGAAGTAAGGCCTTTGTGACATGAGATAATATTTGAACCATAAAAGTAAGACTAGATATTCTGAAAACTTGTCAAGTCACAGCCACTTGGTGTAAGATTTCATATAAAATATGAAGTTGATTTGGTTTCTTGCATCAGAACCACAGATCCAATATAACAGGAATTCTCTTTGGTGTTCCCCCTCTGCTTATGGAAGGTCCCATTTTTTTAATGATAGAAGCCACTCTTCAATTCTATAATTAGTGAAGCAGCAACTTCACATGAGCCTGCTTGTTGTTTTAAGGCCACTGCATATGATACCATGGTTTCTGCCACTTTAACATTAAAGATATTGCCCATTTTTTAAGGAAAACAGAGAGAGGATCGTTATCCATTAATACATCTAATGTTAATCAAATTAACGATTCATTTTCTTTATTTTGCTATTCCTGAAGTAGCTAACAGAACAATTTCTTCAGCTAAAATTCCATTAACATGTTCATTAATTGCAACAATTTTTTGACATTCTCCTGAATGTCAGACAAATTTCTAATTTCTTTTGAAGTCACCAAATTTCGTTTTCATTATCTGGTTTCACCTAAAAATAAGCCTAGCAAAATCCCCCTAACAAGCTTACATTTCAGATAAGTCATTAATCTGAGTCGATGAAGTTCATTTCCTGAAAATTCATAAAAACAACAAAAATTAAAAAAAGATTCCAATTTCTCAATTCAAAAGCATGCCAACAATTACTTAGCTTAGATTAAATGCTGCTGCAACATGCTATATGAGTTTGTGATCAAAATGAAGGAAAGATATGAGATGCCTTAAGCGTGTCTATAAAAGAGGAAAGGAAAAGAAAATCATAAACATACAATAAGAACAATAATACACATTACTCCAGCTTTTACTGTTAACCTAGACTCTGAAGATTACAGCTTGTTGAGTTAGAACATAACACTGAACTTACAATCAAAAATCTCCTGACACCACAAGTTTCCCTGTATATCCATTGGTCGGGAAAAGAATAATATGAGATATCTCTATTTAAGTGTATGAATAATGCAAATGGTTAGATAATGTACTTCTGAAATAGAATATAATGTTGATCCTTGAAAAAGACTTCTAAAGACAACACCATGTGACCTGTAACGAGGCCTTGTCTCTCCCTCTAGGCCCTTTCACATTGTCTCTCCCTCCACCAATTATTCAAGTGACAGTGTAACACAAATCCTTTCTTCTATATATACTATTGCTTCTATGATTTGGGATGCAACACATTTCTTTTCCAATAGCCTCAAGCATTCATCCTCAAAATACTTGTTTCTTACTCTCTTCTTTGAAATATTACAACGATGGGTTTTCGTTTACCTGGAACCAGAAGAGCTTCATCTTCAAGATCAAGAGAAATGCCGAAGGGATATCTTGCAGTGTACGTTGGAGAAAAAATGAAGAGATTTGTGATCCCTGTATCGTACTTGAACCAGCCTTCATTTCAAGAGTTGCTAAGTCAAGTTGAGGAAGAATTTGGGTTTGATCATCCAATGGGTGGCCTCACAATTCCTTGCTCAGAAAATGTCTTCATGGATATCACTTCTAAGTTCTAACTTCATCGGGTGCTGATTTGGAGAGAAATTAGAATAACATAGATGAGTCAACAACACAGTTTTGTAGAGATTATTACCCTCTTCTCTTTTCCCTACTTGGGAATTGAAAAATTGTACATATCAAGAAATTTATGAATTCTCAGTTTGGTTACTAATGGCATCGAACTTTCAATTTTATCTTGTTGAATTTATGTTCTTAGCTTGTAGCAATTTCTTTTTTTTTTTTTGTTTTTGGGGGTTTTTTTTGGGGGGGGGGATCATATTCTTTGGTCCAATAAAATGCATTCATGAATAATCTAAGGGGTACTAAAGGCTTTTGCAAAAAAGGGCAAATATATCTCTTAGTAATTAGCAAAACGTCTCTATTTAAGGTTGAATAAGAAAATCTAAATTTCATAATCCCATCCATGATAAAAAAAACTTGCACTTTGTTTTTCTCAAATCTATACTTATATTCAATAAGGGAAAAGCCATCATCATTTTTGTTTATGTCTTCATTAATATTACCAAATTTACCAATAACATGTGGATGTAAGAATTTTCAAAGCTAACAACTATATTGATTTTATATGGTCCACTTAGTTATTTCTAGATTTTTTAGACCATCCTCTTTGATTTGTTGTGGACTTGTGGTCCACAGGAGTAAGAATTTTGTGATGTGAGATCACATTTCATCCATAAAAGTAAGACAATATGTTTGTAAATAGCTAGCCACTTGTGCTAGATTTCATATAAAATATGAGGTTCATTTGATTTTTGGTAGCAACATCATAAAGATATAATATAACAGCATCTCCACATAAGCTTGCTTGTTTTTGTGGGTTCCACAACAAATAAAGCTATGGTGTATTCTCTACCTATTTTTGGAGAAAAACAGAGTATCCCCATCTATAGATGATTTGTTGATCTATTTATTATCTTCCTTCAGTTATGATTCTAAATACATCATTAATCTAAAAAAAGTGTGAGATGATGAATATAATTCCAAATCCACATGGAACAAGCCTACGAGGACTTAATGAAAAATTTATAACAGCCAATAATGTTTAGGGAAAAAACATGCTTCATGGTAGTTCATCTGCATGAAATGGTCGTTTACAGGATGTGTTTTGATGATACGAGTAGTAGAGCATGTAATAAAAAGAACATCATCAGTTCATTGCGTAGACTTATTTAAGCTTAAAAGGAGTGTTTTCTTCTTCTCGGAGTTATTAATAATGCATAACTCCCTTAACTTCTCTTCTGGGAACAAGGTTTATCCGTAGCTTCTGACAAAAGAAATCATAACGAAGTTCAATGTCTTGTTGGCTAGACGCTATATCAGTTTTCCTAATCAAAGACATGAGATGTTTAAGCATGTATTCAAGTTCATAGGGCAACAATGTGAAACATTAGAGAGACAGTAGGTTTTGTTTTGAATTGAACTAAACAAAAGTTATCCTTCTTGATAAATTGACAAAGACATTTAAGACATCATCACATGATCCTTCATCATAGATAATACTAGCCCTTAGTAAGGAAGGACATATTTTTGATCCTTGACAAAGACCTCTCTCAAGACAACGCCATGTGACCTTTAGCAAGCCCTTGTCTTCCTTGTGGGCCCCATGTCATAGCCCTTCACTTTCCAATCATTCTAGCAACATAAGTACTTTCGTCCATATATACTCATTCTTGCATAGGTTTGGAAGCAACACAAATCTTTCACAATATCCTCAAGCTTCCAAATTCAAACACTTGCTTCTTGACATCCTGTTCTCTTCTTTGACACATTAAAGCAATGGGTTTTCATTTACCTGGAATCAAGAGGGCTTCCTCATCAAAATCCAGTGAAGTGCCAAAGGGATATCTTGCAGTGTACGTTGGAGAGGAGATGAAGAGACTCGTGATACCTATATCATTCTTGAACCAGCCTTCATTTCAAGAGTTGCTAAGCCAAGCTGAAGAAGAATTTGGGTTTGATCACCCCATGGGTGGCCTTACAATTCCTTGCGCTCAAGATGTCTTCCTCAATATTACTTCTAGCTTCAACTGATGCTAACTAACTTGTAGAGAAATTAGATTAACATAGATGAGTTGACAATACAGTTTTGTAAAGATTACTTCTTTTCTCTTTTTCATTTATTGGGCAGTGAAAATGGTTCATGTGAACGAGGAATTCATGAATTATCATTTTGAGTATTAAAGGCATTGAACTTCCAGTATAGACGATTGAATTTATATTCTTATCTTATGTTAACATTAAGGAGAAACTTAATTGTATTCTGAGTTCCAATAAAACTCATCCAATTTGGAATTTACTTGGGAGTGCCAGACCCGTTTCTGCAGAAAAGTGCTCGTAGATCCTCAAAAAACCCTAAACAAGATTTAGCAAAACATTTTTATTTAACACTTTAAGACGGATCCACAATTCATAATCAAATCCTACAATAAAAATTACAATTTATTAGGGAAGAGCTAGCATCATTTATTTTTCCATCATCAACAACATTATCTCAAGAACAACAATAAAGCCCTATCCTATTAGATGGGATCGTTTACATGTATCTCAGATTTTTTAAAAAAATGTGGATGTGATAACTTGTAAAACTAGCAATTATATTAATTTTACATGGCCAACTTTGTTATTCATTGATCTTCAAGTGGCCTTTGTAACACATTGAGGCCTCTGGAAGATGCCCTTCGTAACATGAGATCATTTTTCATCCATAGAAGTAAGATTCTGTAAATTTGGCGAAGTTATAGCCACTCATCAGATTTCTAATAAAATTTGTGGTCATTTGGTTTCTGGTATAAAAAAAATAGACCTAATATCTCATGAAAGGCCCCATTTATTGATGATTGAAGCCATTCTTTTATTCGCCAATGAGTCAAGCAGCATCCTCACATGAGCTTGTTTGTTGTTACAGTCCGCAAAAAATAATATTCTGGGGCTTCTCTTTCACTATTCAAATTATTGCCCTCTTTTTTTTTTCCAAAGGAAACCAAGAGAGTATTCTCATCCAAAGGCTCCTGGATCTTTTATTTCCTTTGCATTATGTTTGTAAGCCAGATGTCAATGAAAAAATTATTTATGTGAGATATCAAGGTGGCTGTATGCTCAATTACATAAAAGACAAATCATGCTGGTATAAACAGAGGTTTATTACATAAAGGGAAGGTTGTATTTTATTTTTATTCATATTTTCGATTCATTGCATAGAGTTATTTAGGGGCTGTTTGAATTAATGGTGAAAACTATTTTTCTAACGTGATTTATGGTCTATGAGATAAGTATGTGAGATGATTTTTATCTCAACCTGGGTGAACGTACTTTGCAATACTATGGCAAACAGGTTCTTAAGCTTACAAAAAGCATTTTCACCTTCTACAAGTTCCTTACAAGGCATAAAATCCCTAACTTCAGTCCAGAAAACAAGATTTACTACCCATGCTTTTGACAGAAGTCATAGCTAAGTTCAATGTCTTCAGCTGAAATTGAGTCAGTTACTATGCTTCCATCAATAACATCATAAATTGCAGCAAACTTTATTATGAATTGCATCTATAAATGAGCCAAAAAAAAAAAAAGAAAAGGAAAAGAAAGAAAGACGGAAAACTCCCTAAGAAGCCAACATTTCAGAACACTTGCTAACCCGAGTCTGAGAAGATTGTTATTGGAATTTAACAAATGGTATTTCAAAAGGCTCAAAGAAAATCCCCTGAGATTGTTTGTATTCTTTTCGTGATTAATCATATTTCCCACTTTCACCAAAAAAGGATCCAAGTTCTTGATTTGAAGACATGCCAACAATTACTTAGCTTCAATTAAACACTTCTGGATTTGCTCCAAAAAAAAAAAAACACTTCTGGAACATGCTATATAGTTTGCGCGATCAAATTACATGAAAGATAATACATGTCTTGAAAACGATAAACATTAAAGTGACATGAGGTTGGGTTTGAATTGAAGTATTCAAAGAAAAAGAAAACAAGGAGTGAAGATGGGGAAAAATATATGGCACACATTGTTGCAGCTTTTACTGGTAACATAGAATATGACAATGACAGATTGTTTAATAAGAAGGCAACACTAGACTTCAATCAAACAACCCCTGTGTACCACAAATTTCTATATCTATCTATTTTCCAGTGAGAAAAGGGAAAGAAAAAGTGAGATGTCTCCATTAAGCAGATCAATAATGAGATGGGTCAAATCATGCATAGCTGAAACATATCGTATTAGGCCTCAAGAGGGTGGGGCATAGCATATTGTTGATTCTTGCAAAAGATTTCTCAAGACAATACCATGTGATCTGTCGTGGGGCCTTGTCTCTCCCTATAAGCACAATCACAATGCCCTTCCCTCCACCAATAATTCAAGCAAACACAAATCCTTTTATCTATATATACTCACTCTTGCAAAAGTTTGGAAGCAACCAAGTCTTTCACAATATCCTCTAGCATCAAAATTCAAACACTTGCTTCTTGTTCTCTTCTTTGACACATTTAAACAATGGGTTTCCGTTTACCTGGAATCAGGAGGGCTTCCTCTTCAAAATCCAGTGAAGTGCCCAAGGGATATCTTGCAGTATATGTTGGAGAGGAAATGAAGCGGTTTGTGATTCCCATATCATACCTGAGCCAACAGTCATTTCAAGAATTGCTCAACCAAGCTGAAGAAGAATTCGGATATTATCATCCAATGGGAGGTCTTACAATTCCATGCACAGAAGATGTGTTCTTGAATCTCACTTGTCTCAAGAACGGGCTATAATTCTACTGAAGGAGACTAACATAGATTAGTTTAGACAATTTTGAATTGAAGGATTATTTTCCTTTTGGTCTTTCCTTTGTAAGTGGAGAAAGTCATCTGAATTAGATAGTTATGGACAGAAATTAGTGATTTGGTCTTTGTCATATCTCAATGAATTTTCTCCACTTTCAATGAAAATATACACAAACAATGGTGATAAGTGAATATTTTGTAATCAAATAGATAGAGATTTTAGATATATTAGATCATATTTATTGATATTTTATATCTATTTAATTTATTTTATATGATTCTCTCATAAATTTGGGTGTTAAAATAAAAAAAAGTAATCTTTCTATCAAATATATTCACATATATTTTATTTTGTAGATATTATGAGATAAGGAGAAAGATATTCGGAGATGGGGCCAGATCCGTAATAGTAGCCAAAATCCTAGCAATAGGGAGGAGGAAGCATGGGCGCTGGAGCTGAAGAAATGGGGATCTTACGTGTAATTTTCTCTGAAGGCATAAGCATAGTGTGGGGTCATTATACGTAACTTTCGTAAATTTCAAAATGAAGAGTAGGTGTAATTTTCTCTAAAGGCAAAAGCATAGTGCGGGATCATTATACGTAATTTTTTCAAATTTAAAAAGGAAGAATCTGCACCTTAAAAATAATTTATATTTATATTTAAAAGCAAATGAATGGATATACTAACAACAAGCACCCAAAAAGCTTATAAAAAGAACATTAAGGGCCAGAATGAGGGGGTTCTTTTTCTTTGGTAACAACACAAGAGTTTGAGTTTAGATGGAATGAGGTTTGAGACTTGGAGATGCGAAAGACCAGTAGCACGGATGGGAGTTCAGCTCTGATTATTAATTTATCTTTTTCTTCATCTTCTTTTCTATTTCTTCTATCTTTTGTTTGGCTAGCTCGTATTTTGTTCATGGGAATGCTCAATTTATGTAGCTAAACCTTCGTTTTGGATTATTGTAGTTTGATTATGAATTAGTGAATGATAATTTCAATCTTTAATTGCTTTAATGTTATATTTGTTTATTCAATTATGTGCTTAACTGTCCTGAAAAATTAGGGATCTGATTGAGACATATTTTGGTGTTCTAAAGGAGCCTAGGGATAAGAAATTTAGACTAGACCTTTAATTGAATTGTGTATGATTAAGTTTTATAACTTAATTTGCTTGTAAGATAGGAATATAACTACCGGCCCTACATAGTCAGATTAGGCCTGCACTTTATTTAGTATAATTATATAATCATCTAAGGAATTAGAGATTAGTCAACATAATTAGAATGTCTTTTAGTGAGTCGGAAGACCCTTTTAGGTAATTAAGAATCCTAGACTAACAACTATAAACTTAATTGCAATTAAGAGGAGAAATTAGACGTTAAGAAATAATTAAGGCTATAATAATCCAAGTCGCTGCTCAAGAACTAGAATCACCCTTAACTTTAGTTATAGTTTAGATTTAATTTATTCTTCTAGTTAGATTTTTATTTTATTTTTTATTATAAATGTGTTTCGCTCAACTTAAATGAAAGTGTAAAGTCATTGCTCAATTTAGTTGATATAAAGTCTTCGTGGGAACGATATTCTACTCATTTTTTATTACTTGATACGACCCGTACACTTGCGGGGTTATTGGTTCACATTTTGTGCCACCAAATGGCTTTTATATTGTCTTCAGATTTTGAAAAGCAGTCATTTTCGCAGCTTTGCAAGAATTTTTTTATTAATTATAATCCTTTCAAGGATAATTTACAGCAAGACCCTGGTAGACTGTTGTAATTAACATTTTCCTAAAAACCTTCAGTCTTAACTTTGAGATCAAACTGTTTTTCCTCATTGAAAGGTCACAAATTAAACCAGAATCAAGGAAGTTGAAAAGGAGAAGTTCATTCCTTAAGGAGAAAAATTAAACATTACATTTTGAAATGTATAATATAGCTCCATGGGTTTGGGTTGCCCTCGCATTAATCATTTAAATATTACATGAGAGTCCAAGCGTTAGCAGAGATTCAAAATTTCATGTTTCAGGTGCTAAAACTTTGCGTAATATGCGCGCACACACACATAGAGAGAGAGTCGTTCACCAAATCTATCACTACGAGGTGTACCTTCTGAGAAGAAGATTGTTTGATAAGTTTATTTAACTATACTAAAGAGAGTTTAGGTCAACTCTTAACATGAAAAATCTAATTTGATGAATGGAATAGGCTCGTAACTCTTCACAAGTTATTGCCCTACAACTTAAAATACGTAGGTCACTAATATAATTTGATCATGTTATCATCACAAGATCTCTTGTTGCCTCCAAACAATTATAAAAGAAAGAAATGTCATGAATTTGAAGACGAAACACATGAGATGCCTGAAGCATGTCTAAAATATAAACTAGCCATCAAACAATACATGAACAAAATTAGGAGCTCACCTTTGAATATCCAATTGATTTCAAGTGGATACCCTACTTACCTCTCTTTTACAGGGTAGGGCATGCAGTCATGGGCATGGAACTTCTTCATTCTTTGATAGAGACCTTTAAAAGACAAAAGCAATACCATGTGATCTCTCATGGCACATACACTGCCACTGTCTCTCTGTAGACCCCATTCTATAACCAACCCTTAGCAATCATTTCTCAGGAAAAATGGGGATTTTAGAACCTTGAAGGCTTGAACAACTACAAATGTACATTCCCTCTTGCCTTCACAACGCAAGTCATTTCCATGTTCAAGAATCAGAAGTTGAAACACTGCCTTATTGTTCTAGTTTTGAGAAACAAAAAGAAATGGGTTTCCATTTACCTGGCATCCGAAGGGCTTCAAAATCTATGCAAGTCCCAAAGGGATATCTCGCATTCTATATTGGAGAGCAATTCAAGCGTTTTGTGATTCCTATGTCATACATCTACCAAGCTTCATTTGAAGACTTGTTAGATCAAGCTGAGGTAGAGTTTGTATACAAACATCCAATGGGTGGTCTCACAACTCCTTGTAGTGAGGATGTGTTCTTAGATATCACTTCTTGAATGAATGGGCTATAAAGCATAGTGATGGAAACTCATATAGATTCAGTACACATCTTGTAACATAGGCACTCATCACTTACCTTGTAAATATTTTTTTGGTTTTCCATTCTTAAGAAGTGGAAAACTTGTCCATCTGAATGAGGTATATGCATGTGTAAACAGAGGAAGTCTCTGATTTTGTTTTAATTATACCATGAACCGAACAGCTCAAGTGAATCTTTATTTATTTTTTTTTTTTGTGCATGCATAAAAAATAGTAATTGCAAGTATATCCTGGAAGCCCTAAAAAGAATTAATAAAACATTTCTATTCAAGATTCAGTAAGGAAACTTAAATTTCATAATCCACAGTATTGTATTTTTCTCAAATATGTGCTTATATTTAATAAGGGAAGAGCTGGCATTATTGTTTTTTCATCTTCATTAATATTATCAAATTTACCAAAAATATGTGGATGTAGGAACTTTCAAAACTACAAATCAATCAATTCTATTGATTTTATGTGGTCCAATTTGTTATTTCTAGACCTTTTGGAATCATCATCATTGATAAGTTGTGGCCCACTCGAGCAAGTAATATGTGACTTGAGTTCACATCTCATCCATAAAAGTACAACCAGATGTTTGTTAACACTAATTAACAGACACTGGTGTTAGATTTCAAATAAAATAGGAGGTTCATTGGATTTCTGATATCAACTTGCTTCTTGTTTTAGTGCCACAACAATTGGTCTGTTGCCTCCCTTAGTTATGTTTCTTTGTTTTTTCTTTATAAGACCTTTAGTTATCTTTCTAAACCAGTCATAAATTAAAATAAAATTGTAAGATAATAAATACTATCTTTATTTTTTAATATAAGAGCTAGTTGACTTTAGAGGTTAATATCCTATAGAACTAGCCTACAAGGATTTAGTTATAGCAGCCAAGGTACAGTTTTGGGGAAGAAGAATGTTTCATGCAAGTTTATCAGCATCAAACGGTCTCTTACTGGACAAAGTACTCGCAGACAAGGTACAAATTAGAGAAATTATTCTAAGGTTTCAATGTGTTCAGATAAAGTTATGTCAGTTATACCATGCTTCCATCCATCCATTACCTCATTAATAGTATCGAACTTTTTCCTTACCTTAAAAATTTCATATACTTCCAACGTTAATCAAACTACCTATTCATTTTCGTTGTTTATCTGTTCCTAAGAACAAGCCAAAAGATCCCCCCTATTGCCCTACAAGAGTCCGTCATTTCAGAGAACTTGTTAGCCTGAGCTCAACAAACTAGTCTATTGTAATTCTATAAAAGAAACTCAAAAGGTTTAAATTGTTTAAGGCAAAAAAAATTAAAAACATGCCAACAATTACTTAGCCTCAATGAAGTGTTGCTGGAACGAACACTACCATGCCAGTTTGCTCTAAACGAATTATCCTTCTTGATAAATTGGCGTAGACATTTCAAGACATCATCACATGAACCTTCTCAAAGATTTGGTTAACAGTTCACCAACAATTTCACGACCAAATGTTTTTCTAAAGCACTCTCTTCATCCATGACTTAGTTTATTTCACAAAAACACATTTCAAGGCTCAAAGTTCTTTATCTGAAAACATGCCAACAATTACTTAGCTTCAATTAAACACTGCTGGAACATGCTATCTAGTTTGCATGATCAGAATTTAAAGAAAAGATAACAGAAATCTTAAGCATGTCTTGTAATTAAAATGACAACAATGATCAACATTAGAAAGACATGAGGTTAAGTTTGAAATGAACTATTATAAAAAATGGTAAAGATGCAAATTTAGCAACCAAGTTATTGATAATGAACATCCAATACAATTAACTTTTTAAAGATGCAAATTTAGCAATAATCAATTAATAATGATGCAAATTTAGCAACGCTATTAACCAGGCCTAATGGTCCATTAACTAGCTGTCATATTTTACTATTTTTAGGGTCTAAAGCTTTGTTCTGGGATCATTTATGTAATCAAAACTACTCATTTTTTCTTACCTCCTTTTATGAAAGTTGTTCTAAATAATTTTATTCTTGTAAAGGTAATCAAAACTACTCCTTTTTACTTAAATTTTTTTAAGAAAAAAAAGTTTAAGCAAAAATGAGTAGTTTTGATTACCACTAGAAAGATAAAATTATTTACAACAACTTTCATGAAGAAAGTTAAACAAAAAGGAGTAGTTTTAATTACCTAAATAATCCTAAAAAGAAACCGTAAATCTTAAAAATAGTAAAATATGTCAAATAGTAGACGAATGTCAGAAGAGTTAATGGGATTGCTAAATTTACACCTTTATTAATTGATTATTACTAAATTTATACCCTCAAAAAGTTAATTGTACTGAGTATTTTTCACCAACAAATTAATTGTTAGATTTTTCTTACATGATAAAGGTGAGATAGGGGGGGAAAATAGCACACACTGCTGCCTATAGACTATGACAATGACAGTTTGTTTCATAGGCAACACTCGACTTCAACCATACATGCCCTGTGTACCACAAGTTTCCCTATATATATCTGTTTGTCCCCCGGTGGGGGTTGCGGTATATCTATAAAGTAGATCAATAATGCAATGGGTCAAATAGTACATAGCTGAAATAGATCATATTAGGCATCATGAGGGTGGGGCACAGCATATTGTTGATTCTTGGGAAATATTTCTCAAGACAACACCATGTGAAATCCCATGAGGCCTTGTCTCTCCCTATCTGCCCAATCACATAGCCTCGTCCTCCAGAAATATTGCAAGCAACACAAATCCTTTCATCTATATATACTCATTCTTGCATACGTCTCAAAGCAACACAAAGATTTTCACAGTATCCTCAAGCGTCCAAGTTCAAACACTTGCTTCTTGTTCTCTTCTTTGATACATTCAAACAATGGGTTTCCGTTTACCTGGAATCAGGACAGCTTCCTCTTCAAAATCTAGTGAAGTGCCGAAGGGATATCTAGCGGTGTATGTTGGAGAGGAAATGAAGAGATTCGCGATCCCTATATCATACTTGAACCAGCCTTCATTTCAAGAGTTGCTAAGTCAAACTGAGGAAGAATTTGGTTTGATCATCCATGGGTGGCCTCACAATTCCTTGCACTCAAGATGTCCTCCTCAATATTACTTCTAGATTCAACGGATGCTAATTTGTACAGAAATTGGACTAACACAGATGAGTCAACAATACAGTTTTGTACAGATTGCTTCCCTGTTCTCTATTCATTATATTTGAGAAGTGAAAGTGTTCGGCGAGAAACTCATGAATTCTTATTTTGATTATTAATGACATTGAACTTTTAGTTTAGACTTTAGATGACCCAAATTATATTCTAGCCATTTTGCAAAATTGGTGTAAACAAAATTGCATTCTTTGTTCCAATAAAATGCAATCAAGAATTTGCTTGGGGGATATCAAAGACTTCTGCAGAAAAATGCAAGTCAATCTTAGGAAGCCCTCCACAAGAATTAACATAACATTTTTATTTCGAACATAAAAATAGACCTACGCTTCATAATCAAATCCTGTAATAAGGAAAGCGCTGGCATCATTTTTGTTTTCATCATTAAAGTTATCTAAAATCACAAAAATGTGTATAAAAGAGAACCTGCAAAACTAGCAACTATACGAGTTTCATAGGGTCCTTCTTCTGTTGTAGGTGGAAAAAGTCATCTGAATTTAGCTATGAAAAGAAATTATTCTTTTACTTATATTTTTGTTAAACCTCAAGTAATCCTGTCAATCTCAATAATTATATAAATAACCAGTGTCTTGCATGCACTCCTCCAATTTTGTACAGCAAAAATGTTCTCATATTGCAAAAGTAGTTATGCATCCTTGGAAAGCGTACAACTAATTTTCCTGAATGAGAAATTCATAGAAACACTCTTTTTGTGTCAAAAAATTCTGCAACAGCACAGGATTCTGTAAAGCGTAAGATGACCATTGGTTGATTGTCATAACTGTCATTAACCTAGAGGAAATTAATTTTGAAGTCAAACTTATGCGGCTTTTCTCACAGGGTCAAAGTTTGTTTTCTGAATCTGATTAGGGGGAAACATAAGTTTATTCCTAAAGAGAAAAGTTTCCATTGATTGTCCTCCCATTGCTGGCTCAAATATTGCACAAGAAAATTCAATCTTTAGAGGGTTCAAAACTTTATATTCCATTGGCTGATAAAGGTTAAACATGCAGAGGGAACTATCAACATGTGTACAAAATGAAGAAGCCACAAAAAAGATGCATGAACAAACATTAGAACTCACTTGAGCATGTCCTGTTCATTTACAAGTTTTACTTTGTATTCATGCAGATTCAGCTTCTTAATACATGATAGAGAGATATAAAATAACACCATGTGATATTCCATGGAACACACACAGGCCTTGTCTCCTTTTAAACCCCCATTCTGTAGCCACCCCTTGACAAACATTTTTCTAGAAAATGGGTTTCTTGAGATCTTTAGCAAAAAACCCCCCCTTCTTTTTCTCTTGCCTTCACTAGCAACACAAGTCATTTCTATTCTCAGGCTTCATAGACACTACCTTATTGTTCTAGTTGAGAAACAAAAAGAAGTGGATTTCTATTTACCTGGTATCTGAAGGATTTCATTCAATGCTAGTGAAGGAGCTTCAAAATCTATGAAAGTTCCAAAGGGATATTTTGCGGTCTATGTTGGAGAGCAATTTAAGCGTTTTGTGATTCCTATATCAATACCTTAACAAACTTCATTTCAAGACTGGCTGAATCAAGCCGTATAAGAGTTCGGATATGACCATCCAATGGGTGGTCTCACAATTCCTTGCAGAGAGGATGTGTTACTAGATATCACTTCTCATATTGATGAGCTGTAAAAGCATAGTGAAGGAGACTGACATAGATTTAGCAGACATCTTGTAACACAGGCGTTCGCTTATCTTGTAAAGAATTTTTTGTTTTCCATTCTTATGAAGTGGAAAACTTATAAATAATAATGAGATATTCGTGATAGATTGTTCTATAGTTTTTCAGTTTATCATCACGAATTCAGCATCCAGTAACTCTTCTTGTAATGAACTGCGTCTGTGACTACTTAATTTTTCTCATTCCAGCTGGCTCAGTGTAAATGAGGTCAAAAGAAATTTTACAGCATGCGAGATGTTGCACCATCACCAAAAGTATGGTTGCAAGAGAGGCAACCACCAGTAACTATTCACAACCACTTGTTTTGATTTAACTATATGTTCTCTTCTCTATGCTTAACTTCTATCAATACCACCAGTAACTGCTTTTTCTTTGGATTGTTCAATTCAAAATAAGAAGTGAACTGAAGTTTGGAAAGAAGTACGCAAGTGACTAATCCGTTAGCTTCTATACTAGCCATCCTTCTGCCTATAAATTTGCCTAAATTGCACATGTTGACCGATAAATTTGATTTACTGGTAAGACTGTTTCTTTAAGAAAGAACAAGAACCTGATTTTCATGTTCACTAAGGGAAAAAATCTAATATAACTTGAACTTATTCGTTCCCAATCTATATGGGTTAGTATGTGTTTTCCATATAAGGAAGTTCTTACATTCATTGACGCCTGAGATCTCCTTGTGACCATTTCACATGTGATCCACTTTTTTTTCCCTCATTTTTCACAGAAAAATTGGAGCACTATGTATTCCATTATATATAAATATATATATATGCAGATTAAATCACAATAAAGTTCTTGAAGATGCATTGAAATTAGGGGGGCGGGGGGGGGGGAATCATATGACCAATCTATCAAACGCTAGACTCGACATTTTTGTGACTTTACCTCCACGCAACTAATTCCTTTGCTCTACTAATGGCCTCATAATCACTCTAGGGTTAGTTTATTTTGATTGATTATTGATTAGAATTCAATTCTCAAGAACAAATGAATTACATATTTCATGCATACTCGCCATTTTTGTGACTTTAGCTCCACACAACTAATTCTTTGGCTCTACATAATGGCCTCGCCTAATTTGCTACTAAAAATCAAAACAGACTCGAAAAAGCATAGCGACAAAGATATACTCAAGAACTTGTATCATCAACCATTTTGCATATTCTATGTAATTGAATAAATGTATTATTCCATTCGACACGCTGGGTAGTCAAGGGGGAATTTCAAGGGCTCTACTCTCTGTATCAGTAAAAAAATATTTAGCAGAAAATGCGAGGTTTCTTAGGATCGACTTTAAACTGTCACTCTTTTCTGTCTCCTCATCATGAAAAATGCTGACTTACTTCCTTTCCAGAGAGTTTTAAGGTTCTGTGATGGTTAATAATTCATAACATAGTTGGGTCAGAATAGAGTAGGACCTGTGAGTCTGTTACTCCTGTTTTGTTTTCATCTTTATGTAACAGAATGTTGATTGCAGCTTCCTTTTAAGAGTTTTAATGTTCTGTTATGGTTGGCGGCATCATAAAATGTGATGATATTGTATTGTATCCAACAGATATTCCACCTTTATGATAAATATTTGCCACAAAGTGACTTAGCCTGCAACTATCACCCATGCAATGTTTGAAAGCACAAGGCATGAACAAACATCTAGAAAAACGAAAGGAAATTTTGCAGTGTATGTTGGGGGTGAAACAAAGTCCCCATGTCATGCTAAATTTCATTTCAAGATTTGTTGGGTGAGGCAGAGGAAGAATCTGGACATGATCACTGATTGTTGACCTTAAAATTTCTCTCAAGGAATATGTCTATAGAGTTATCCATATTTAACTAATCATCACTAGACAGAGTCACATGCAAGTGATCCATCTGCTTCACTTCTATCAACATGAAAATGACTTAGTTCGGTTCCCTCCTTCAACAAGGACCTCTACTTTTCTTCTTGGGATAAGTGGGGTCCTATATGCTTGAATTTTCACATGATATGTTGAGCACAGTGTCGCCCCACACACATAAAGTCTCAAACACTACATTCGAGGACAGAGCCATGTGATCCTTCAAATGTTTCATGACTCACCAATGTCTATTCACATTCCTTTAACACCACTCGCTGAAGAAGTCGAGTTTTTTTTCTTTTTTTTCTTTTTGTGTGGGGGGGGGGGGACTAAATATTCATCTCTATATATACGCACCCACACACCATCCCACATGTATCTCAACAAGTTTTCTCACATTGCTTACAGACAAATTAACCTTTTTTTCTCTCATCATAGCAACAATGGCTATTAAGCAAATCCTACGTAGGTCCCTCTCAAGAGGAAAAGCTTCAATGTCTAAAAAGGTGCCAAAAGGGTATTTGGCAGTGTATGTGGGAGAAGAGCAAAAGAAGAGGTTCACAGTGCCTGTATCGTGCTTGAACGAGCCCGAGTTCCAAGAATTATTAAGCATGGCTGAGGAAGAATTTGGGTTTGATCATCCAATGGGTGGTCTCACGATTCCTTGCAGTGAAGATATCTTCATTAATCTCACTTCTCGCTTTGTACCATAATGTTTTTCCCATGTGCACTTGGTCATGAGGGTTCCAATTCCCATGTCAAGATCACAGATGAGCAGTTGACTGCAGCCACAAGGTTTACAACTTGGGAAAAGGCAAAAGAACAGCGAATTAACTTGCTGTTTGAGCTCAAAGAGGTTTCATGGTTGAAGCATATGTCTCAAAGGGGAACAGGTATTGTAATTCTTCATCTACAGGATGGTGACACAAACGGCTCCATTGGTCTGCCACTAAGGACTCTCTTCATTCTTTGATCCGGAAAATTGAATTGTTACACGGATTATGTGAATTGTAAAGCTCCATTCATTTATGGAATAGATTAAAGAGAAATTATTTTTATCTATTCAGAACTGTCGAATTAATTCTACTCCCTTATTTGTATATTTATATTGAATTTTCCACCCCATGCGTTGAATATGAGATCATAGCGTGCAAAGTAATAATTAAACTTCTTCATGGAACTTCACGTGACCCATCATTGTCGGCCTATCCCTTGATTATCTTAAACTTCAATTAAATTTGTCTTGTGATAGAGTAGAAAGTATGGCTATCGCTATGAAGGTTAGTTGCAGTTACCAATTTTTTTACGTATGAGTAAAAATTGAGATAGTTGAGTGCCAGGTTATCCAGCTATGCATAATTAATTTGATGCCAGCTAGTAAATAGCGTTATTGTCTCCAATAATTTTTGGCTAAAATGAGGGTGCACTATTAATGTTGAAAACAATAAGGTTTTGATGGGGACTATATGTTGGAAATGTCCTCTCGTGTTCGTCACGGGTTATTCGTCTTTATCTTCCAAGATGTGGCCGTAACAAAAGCAACAAATGCAAGTGATTGTACCAAAAGACGTCTATCAGACGCAATTATTTTCTGCCTTTTTGTGCAAGTTCTGACACAAGTTGGCATGTACTTTTCACTTAAGAAAACTAATCAGAGTTAAATTTATTTCGCCAAAATAAAAAAAAATTAAAGATTTTGGAGTTTACTACCTTACTATTATGGTGGTGAAACTTATGTCTTCAAGAGAGTTAAAGAATATGAACTCAAAATGATCCAGCGGATGATCGAATTCACGTTGGCTATATTTTCGAAGTTGAGATGAGTTCTGCATTTAACAGCAACATTATATGATTTCGTAAGAGACCAAGTTATCAGATACTTGCGTAACAACATGGTAAAAAGTCCAATGGAGCAGCATGGTAATAACACAAACAGGTGACAGTTAAATTGTAAATAAAAGCTGCGACATATATGTCTCTGAATTAGGCAACAAGTATTGCCTAACCGCTCAGCCATCACTAGACAGAGTGACAAGCAGTATGTACAACAGCCTTCTCTGCTTTCTTCTCAGATAAGTTGGGTCCTATGTACATACGGTCGTTGGCTTTTCCAGACACAACCATGTGATTCCTTAAATGCTTTTGTTCATGTCTCTCCAATGTCATTTCCTCTCTATCACACACAACTTAGTGCAGATATCACAACTTGCTCGCATACCTACCAATTCATCTCTATATATACACACAAACGCACACCCAATCAACCATTCTCATTCATCTTCTCATCATTATCAAGTCTTCTCACATTTCTCACAAACAATCAAACAAAGCCTCTCTCATAGCAACAATGGCTTTTACGAACATCCTGCGTCGTTCTCTTTCAAGAGGGAAAGAAGGTTCTCCTAAGGTTCCAAAAGGGCATTTGGCAGTGTACGTTGGAGAAGAGGAAAAGAGGAGATTTGTGGTGCCTATATCGTTCCTAAATGAGCCCCAATTCCAGGAATTGCTGAGCATGGCTGAGGAAGAATTTGGATTTGATCATCCTATGGGTGGTCTCACAATTCCTTGCAGAGAAGATATTTTCATCAATCTCACCTCTCACTTGGTACCGTGATGTTTCTCTTACGAGGGTATATGCATGTGGCTGCAAAAATGGAGACCACTTATGAAGATACAAGTGGCAGAAACGTGGGATGAGAACGATGCAAAGCAGTTTCCTGCTCAGCTCCAGGAGACTTCATGGTTGAAGCATTCGTCTTGGTGAAGAACACTTGCAAGATTCATCGGTCAAAGCAAGATCGATGATTGCTCAGAACTCGAAGCAAAAGACTTTCCATTGTGTTGCTAGGAACATCTAGCTCTCAGAGACAAGATATGATCATGCAGCTCCTCATTATTGGAGGAGGAAGAGTGAATGTGTTAATGTGTTAAAGAGATTATGTGATTGAAACGAAATGTACTGTAAAATTGAGAAAATGACGTTGAAATGAAATGATTCCATTCATTCTACACTTGTTTTTCTCTCTTGCCTCCTACATTCATAATCCTTTTCCTGCCCGTTATGAGTTGAGCTCCTTTCAAAGATTAATATTAAGTCGTTTGAATATGGTAACAAGATGTGCAAGAGATTGAAAGGACATAAATTAAAAGTGATTTGGATCAACATGAGTAAAGCATACCAATTAGACACGATTAACTATAACTGAAAATAATGGGTGCCAGCTTGCAAACTTGTCCTTGTCTCCAATGATTTAAGGCAAAGATTATGAAAGCTTTACTGTTGAAAACGATTAGGTTTTGATAGGGTCTACCGTATAAAAGGACTTGTCATGATATTTTACAGTTTTTGTTTTCCAATTCGTGGGTGTCACGTTAGCAAACTGAAGCTAAAGACGTCGGCGAAACGCCACTATTTTCTGCCTCTAGTGATGTGCCAAATAAATTCATAATTATTATGTTTACATATGCATGTGATCCGGACAAGGATCTTTTTTTATGTGCGCAAACATTTTACAGATTAGGGATTACTCATACGTACTTCAAATTTTGTTATATCTCACTCAAACGATGATGCTACCAATTTTGGTCAGATATCGTAAAGGATGATTGGTGGATGGAACCACGAAGAAGTGCAACTCTGCTTCTGTTCTTATGGCTGAAGCAACAGCAATGGAAGAAGAGGTGCTGTACTGAAAAATGTGATCTTTGAATCCAACAGCAAGGAACTCCTATCTTACATTGCATCAATGAGAATGTTATGTTTTTTTTACCGGAGATGTGATATCTTCGATGAAAATATCAGTTTTGAAAAGAAGTTTAATAAGGAGTCATTTGGTGATTTAGATTTCTGTAGAGGCTAATTTGGTTACCAATTGGTTGATTAAGGCCACTCTTAAAGAGAAGTGTCCTTTTAATTAAGTTTTTTCTTCTTTTAAAGCTACTTTTTTTTTTTGCCCCAATTCTTTTAAAGCTACTGAATAGGGATATTGATGATGTTTTACAGTTTTGTGAGGTTAGAGCAAGATTATTTTTCTAGACGCTTATGTTTCCCGACATTGTTAGAGTTTTGTTATACAATAGTTTTTTCCAGTTAAAAAAAAAAAAAAAAAAAAACCTCTCATTCTCTATACTCATAGAAAATCCCATTTCCCAAATCATAAGCTGTTTTCTTTACCCAACGAAGTCAACTGAGATCAAAGACCTCTGTTTTGGAAGTTCTAATCACATATACCATAGTGATGGCTATTCTTTTGGCTAGTATCATTAGAGTGAAACCTTAAACCAATGTTTCTCTGCTCAAACTAATTTAATAATCAGAAAACTGAAGTAAAATTGCAGAGTTCCAATTTGCTTTGATAAATAATCCTGGTCATAATCTAAAGCACCATGAAAGTGAATACGTGGGGAAAAAGAAAGCAAATTTTGTAGGCGGGAAGGCAAAATGTGGTGTTATAGTTATCCCTTTAGTACATTGATATAGACAATGATGATGAACTTCAAATGTACTAAGCACGTGCTCTGATTCCGCTGATTTTTTATGCCCAACGTGAATTTCTCCAAATCAACTCAAATATTCGATTCTGCAATTCAAGTTTTGCAACGATGTCATCTAACTAAGAATCCCGCAGCCATCAAGAAGCTTCATGGTTATCTGCTCACAGCAGGCATGCTCTTTGTGTCGCATGACTGTTACTCTGAATTCATAGCCACTTATACCAAATGCTTTCCCGGGAACAAGCTTCAAACCTCGATTAATCTCTTCAAATGCATCATCTCCACAAGCCCATTGTACTTCAATGTAATAATATCTGATCTCTGTCAAAAAGGTTTCCCTTTTCTTGCTCTCAGAACTCTCTCCTTCATGCACACAAACGGAGTCCCGTTCGATTCGTATACTCTGTGTAGTTCCTTGACTGCCTCATCTAGAACTAAAGATATTACATTTGGAAAACAGGTTCATGTCGTTGGGGGGAAATCAGGTTGGTTATCTAGTGTTTTTGTGGGTTCTGCTCTCGTTCATCTGTACTCAAAATTCTCAAATGTAAAAGATGCAGCCCTTAGGTTAGACGAAATTCCCCAGAAGAATACCATTTGTGTCAATGCACTTTTGGCTGGTTATGGTGAGGGTGGACTATGGGTCCATGAACTTGAATTGATTAGGAGAATGACCGTGCTGAAGTTGAAATGTGATCACTTTACATTATCAGCTGCTCTACGTGCATGCGCTGGATTATCTGCATTTGAAATGGGTAAACAAGTACATAGTTTTATGCTTCGTACGGTGCATAATATACACAGTGATGTGTTTCTCCTGGGTGCTTTAGTTGAGATGTATGGTAAGTGTGGCCTGATAAAGAAGGCTTGGCAGGTCTTCAAGTTGGCTGGAATGCAAATTAAAGGAGAAAAAAGTAGGGACATTGTATTATGGACTTCAATGCTTGGAGTTTACGGAAGAAATGGCTTTTACAAGGAAGTATTTGCTTTGTACAATGAAATGTTAGCAGAAGGAATTAGACCTGATAGGGTAGCATTTCTGACAGTAATCTCAGCATGTAGTCGCACTGGCCAATTACAAGCTGGAATCAAGTATTTTGAGTCCATGTCTAATGACTTCGAATTAGATCCTGGTCCAGAGCATTATAGCAGCCTAGTTGATTTGCTTTGCAAGGCTGGTGAATTGCAAAAGGCATGGGAACTACTGAATGAGAAACACTATGAGGAAATGGGAAGCTCCAGCATCTCCATGTGGGGAGCACTACTTAGTGCTTGTGTGGATTGGGGGAATATTGAAATGGGTAAATTGGCAGCCCAAAGAGCTCTTGAGTTAGATCCTCATAATGTTGGGATTTGCGTTATGTTATCAAATCTATATGCCAGATTTGGCATGTGGGATGAGATTGGGAAGTTGAGGAGGGTGTTGATTAAAGAAAGAGGGTTAAAAAAAGATGTTGGCTGCAGTTGGGTTCAGGTGACATGCTGATTTGCTAAATTGCTTGGAAATGCTTAAAGTAATGTTTGTGTTCCTTTCTGATCGGATAGGCCTTTGCTCCAAATTCTGAAGATTCATCTCAACAGATGTAGATGTAGTACTGAATATTGTTTCTTTGGTCTCTGTATTGTATGAACTGTGAGACAACAATTAGAGCATGTTAATTACTGAACAATGATTTGCTAGTTGACATATTTTGCCTGAGATACATTAATGCAATGGACTGCATATTTTCTAATGATCTTTGATGCTTAGAAACGCTATGAGTTGTTAACTTGCATGCCTCACCAGCATTAGTAGGAACATTAACAGGGTGACTATCTAGTCTGAAGTTGCAAATTTTTATCAGAATATACAATTGGAAGTAACAATGTGATTGCCGTGTCGATCTCGAACAATTAGTTGAAGGAACAAGGCTTGCACTTGCCCGTTGGACTGAAGAACATTTGTCTTGTTTTATTCAATAGCTTTCATGTTTCATCTCTATGACTGTAATTGTAAGATATTATTATGTAATACTGTAGTTTTTCACTATTTATATCGTATTCTCTAATCTCTTAATTCAGAAGAGCTTATTCTATTCTCCAAATCCTGGACCATTCTCATTAAGCTGTTGATCCCCAGCTATGGAGGTTGATGAAAATGAGAAGCAGTGAGATTGAATTTATTTTTCTTGTTGAGTTAGTACGCTTCTGCTTGAAGATTTTGAATCATTCCATTCTCAGAAGCTTCTAACAAAATCTTTGAGCCATTTCTAAATGTCTTGTTGAGCACGACTTACCCCATGTTTCGATGGATGGAAAAGTGAGGGAAGAACATTAGGAATGAAAACTTTTAAAAATGGTTAAAAAAGCCCCCCCCCCCCCCAAAAAAAAAAAAAACCATTGTTTTTAGGAGTTTTTCCTCTTGGTATTATTTCTTCTCTGGTTTTCTTCCTACTCGAATATAGGGTTAGACTTCAGCATTCCATTATTAGGGGCGCCTTCACGAATGAATGTAGGACAGATACTTGTTAGATAGACATAATCGAATAGCAGCTTTTGATGAGAGACATGAACAATAGGCTTCATGAAAACTAGTTCAGTATAGAAACATTATAAATTCTTATCAAGCTGTATTTGGTGAGATGTGCTTTTCGTTTTCGTATTCTGTCTGCAATGATGTAATTTTCCTCATAGTGCATATAATGAAAAAAGCTGGCTTTTGTGCAACAAGAGACTAAGAAATTATTTTTACAAAAAGAAGAAGAGAAGACCTTATCAAATCAAGTGTACTAATAAGCATGTGATGAGAGTCTCATGAGGATAGCGCTGAATGAATTACACAATCTAGCGGTCCAAAAAAAAAAAAAGATAAGCAAGTGATGAAATATCATGATTACTTAGTGGAATTGTTATATGTACGGGGTTGAGCAATTGGTTGAAGTATGCGGTATTAGGCTTTTGAAATCATTAAAGTATTAAATTGGGATGTAACAACCACATGCATAATTAATGGGGTGGGTTTTGGTACTGAGAAAGGATCCCACCGTGATGCTTTCTTGATGTACGAACTACGAAGTGTGCTTTTATCCAAGGAGGGCCCTTGTTTGTTGAATTGTTGGGATGGTAGGTCCTCTCGTTGATACTGCTCATGGCTTCAGATGGGCCGTGCATGGGATTCCCCATTTGATCTTGTTGCCGTTTAGCTTTAGGAAATGAGGGTTTAGGAAATAAGTTTTGCATTTTCTGCCATAGTGATTTCGTAATGTTATCTTACAGTTTCCATCTTTTTCTTTGTAGATTCCTTAAAATAGAAACATATATAGTTTACCCACTTACCCTTTCACATCTCCTATTCATTTGAATTACATGGTGACCTAATCTGTATGAACCAAAAGGTGTTAGTTCAAGAAGAGGAAATTTTATCCCTTTAAGCATCAGCCATCAGGTTTTCATATTTTTCATTATAGATTCTTCAAAATTGGAATATATAAAGAGTTACCCACCTACCCTTTTACCTATCCTATACATTTGAATCATATGATAACCTAACGTGTACGAATCAACAAGTGTGGATCCTAATGAAAAGGGCTTTGAGTTTAACTGTTGAAGTCTTGAGTTTAAATTTGTCTAAATGCATAAAAAATGTTTTTGAAAAAGTTATCTTCAATTAAATTTGATAGTACTTGAATTTTACTCAATCAGATGTTCATATTACAAAATTATAGGCTTTAGAATGGAAAGGTTGCCGGTGTGTAGGAGCAGGAGTGTATGTGGGTGTGATAGTGCTCGTTTGTGGGTAAGTGTTAAGTGATATGCGTCTTCTTAATTCAAGCTTTCATCACAACCCACTGCTGCATCACATGGCTCTGATGATATCCCTAACAACCCAAGTACTCCATTCCCTTTTCTCTCCTTCCAAGTTCCAACCATAACCAACCACCTCGGCTACAACATTTTATACCTTCCCACATTTGATGGTTTATACTCCATTCATAGCCTTTGATTCGATTCCACAACTAAAAGGCAATTGAGAAATGACAAAAAGGTAAATCGCACAATGTGTTCACTTCAATTGCAGTAAAACACTCTGATCGATGATGTGATGTTCCTAATGAGTAAAGTGGTGAGGTGGAGGTTACAGGTTTATTATTAGGGGGATCATAAGTTTTTTCCTTTTTCCTTTTTCAAGTGGTTTTAAATGATCTCAAAGTACCTTCCTATATGTTGTCCTGACCAGGTCAGAGGATTTCTTGGGGGCAAGAGTAACATGGCCTTCATGTGCTCAATGAAAGGTCAAGTCACCATCATCTCAAAAAGAATATCCCTTCTTTGATTTCCTCTCATAATAATTCTCGATATCCACTATATATGTTACTCATGCCTTGAGTCTGTCTTTTCTCAAGGTTTTTTCATTATACAATCTTTATACACACTAAAAAGAAAAAAGAAAACCAGAGAGGGTGAGACTCCTGCATAATTTTACTCTGTTTCACTCACTCTCCATTGATCTGAACTCTCTATTAGCACTCGCTATGAAGGATTATAGATTTGATAACAATTTCAGGCAATTTCATCCTTTTCAAATTTGTTACTGA
>QFDD01120200.1:0-22959 GCA_006871305.1 Vachellia collinsii
AAAATTAAAAAGTATAACTCTAAATTAAAATTTTTATATTTCGATTAGATTTATTTAGAATTCTTCTTTAATAAAATATAAATTATCATATTTTTTATTTTTAGATAAAATTCTACTCGTATGACAAATCAGTGTCCGTTATTTAACCTGAAACAACTAGAAGGCAGAAGTGCTATCAAAAGGCGAAAAAGCAAAAGAATAAAGAACCTAATTGGTTGTTATAAAAATAAAGAAAACCTAATTTATTAACAAACTCAGATTATGTTAATAATTTACTAACAACTTAAAGAGCAAACACGCATACATAATACCTCTACATATTAGTTTGTTGCAAAATAATATATGCTTAAAAAAAAATCTCTACTTGAGCTTGAATGAAAAGACTGAACTCACGGGGACACTTACATACATGTATTTTTAAAAAAATAGACAATAATTATTGGGAGAATTGGGTAAAATTTATCATTGAAAAATTTATTGTAAAATGGGACCTTACATACATATGTAATTGAGTTTTCATGTTATGTATAACTAAGTTTTTATATATACAACTAAACTTTTGCATATATAATTAAGCGGGTCTCATTTTACAATTAATTCATCGATGAAGAATTTTTCCCCAAATTTTCCATAATTGCTTTAGTCCCTTTTAAATTGTTTGTGTATATTTCTCATTTAATTAGTTCAGATAAACCATTTAATTCATTCAAAAATCGAGGATAGTTTTTTCAGTAAGCAAGAGATGCAAGGCAGCTCAAAAATGTCAACAGTCATCTTTTTTTTTTTTAATAAAGGAGTCGATCCTATGGCCAACGAGGTGCACATGTAGATTAATAATAAGCATTCTGATCACAATATGATAACTGCTGTAGAATTAGTGACCTTCCCAATTTAATGACATACTCAGTCAAGCATGCTACATTGCTACTTAAATCGTGGAGCTTATCAGTGACCATGATAATTCATACTAACCCCGGGTGATTAATTAAAATTAATTAACTGATCTATTAATTAATTTTTTTATATTAATTTATCTAACTTATAAAATAATATTTAATTTAATAATACATACAAATATTATAAAATATACGTTATGATTAAATAATTTATTTAATTTTTAATCTGTTAAAAATATCAGTTGACACTTACATTAATATATTAAGAAATATAGTATTATTTATTTATTTTTCTGACGGGCTTGAACATACAAACTGAATCTCTTGTCTTTTTTTTTTTTTTAAATGTCTCCAGGAGTTATTTCTTTCGTTTTTCGTGAGGAAAATCTCGAGTTTTCGAAAAACTCCCGGGAAAAAAATCTTTCCGTCCTCATAAGCCGTACACACCCCAAGTCCAAACGCTACTTTCCTCTTCGGCGCTGGTCATTGGGCCGCGAAAAGGTTTTCCCAGGTTTTTCTCTTCCCCTGCTCACCGATGCTTTCCATTTCATGCATTTTTAATATTCTTATTCTTCTTTAGCAAGCAGTTGCGGTGTGGCATTTCCTGTAATCAACGAGCATAATGTTATTATTTTTTTTTTTTTTGAAATTTTACTGCACTCTTATGTTGTCGATGAAGTTTTTATGCTAAAGCTGCAGTGTTACGAGCATTTATTTTGTTCAAACTTGGCTATTTTCTTTGTCGACGAATGTTTTCCTTCACCGTCTAGCTTCGATACTAATTATGGATATTACTACTACTGTTCTATCGAAATCACTTATAGCACCAGGTATTACCAAAATGTGAGTGTAGAAAATGGATTCGACTGAGGGTAGTTAAGAATAATGTAGTTTCCGAAAGTAGAAAAGGATTGTCGTGAATCGAGTTGAGTTTGGAAGCAAGGGAATCGTTTGGTTGATTGGAATAGTAAGGGGAGGGCTTTTCCCTCCAATTTCCCTGTATTTTCTTCTTTATGTTTTGATGCTTTTGAAGTATTGTACTTTATGATCGTGCATGATTGAAATTGACAGTTGACTCACGCATGCTATAGTAGTTTTCAGCAATGTATCATCTCAATCATATGGTTTCCAATCATGGCCAGAGAAACTTCACGGATTCTCATATTATCTCTTCTTAGATGATTATCCTTTTCCATGTCAAGAGGGAAGGTCAGACGGCATGTTGTTCATAACCCCAAATATTTGAAGCAAACCATCAGTAACCTTATTAGAATTGGCTGGGTGTATGATTGGCACCACAATTTATAAAAGTGACTTCAAATTGTGGAAATAAAAACTTCAAAATTTATTAGTTTCATCATAGTCATAAGCACTTTCTTTAGGTTTCCAGTTAGTACATATGAATGCTTCGATTTAGGTCTAAGGGCTCAAGCTAAACCCTTTAAAACTTCCTGGAGAAGAGATTTTGTTATGCATGACTGACGATGTGAAGCTAATGGCCAAATGGCCAGTCTACTTTCTACTTACTTTTTATGCATATTCGTTGTTGAAGGCAATGGTTTACTGCTTTAGAAAAAATGGAACCCAATGACAGCAGTTTAAACAACCATCAGAGTCACTCTCCAGATGTTTCTCATGATGCGAGAAAGGAGATATCCGCTGGGAAAAAAGTTTTTGTAAATCATGGTAAATTCTTTTCCTATACCTGCAGTTCTGATCCAATAAACTCAAAGCTTGCATGTGTTTTCACTTTCCACATAAACTCTCTTATTAATGACACTATCACCAAGTCGTAACTGAAATGAATGCAGAATATGATTTTGTTTTTCCAATTATCTTATCACCACATTCAGATGTTGATGCATAGAATAATTTCTTGTGTGTAGTTGACATTGAAACAGAGATCTTAGCCAACCCTTTGTTGAGACGAGTGTGTTTATGTCTATATTTAAGTAAATAGGTCAATACGTGTGATAAATTTTGTGCCCCCCCCCCAACCAAAAAAAAAAAATTGAACATCATAAATTTCAAAATTTGTTACTGTTATGATATAACCTTTCAGGTAAATGAAGCCTTTGTAAACATAATTCAAAAATAATTTCATGCTACACTGTAACTTTTTTTCCCATGGATCTTACGACCTAATGATACAGCTGAGATTGGTTGGCATCAGAAGAGGAAAGAGTGGGCAGGTGATCGATCTAAAAGATTGCAGAGACTACCTAGAGAATCCATTATGAGGTACATGCTGCATACTTGCAATTAAACTACTCTGATGGGATGACAGCTAGAAAAAATCAAGTGACGATTGTTTTCCCTTGAAAAATAGTTGTCATAATTTTGCATTGAGTTTCTTACATTACAATTATTGAATTGTTTTGGCGGTGGAAGGAAGAGAGGATCATTTATGCTTTGTCCTTTAGCTGGTTGATAACTGCTGAAGAATGTTTGCAAGATGTAATTGGTCTTTTGTTACCGTTAATGAAGTTATGAGAAACGATTAGCATCAAATTGAATGTGCAGTGAGAAGAGTCAAGGACAAAGGAATAACCATTTCTTAGGCTAGACTCGCTCAATAGAAAATCGCTGGACTAGTAAAGACTGATTACTAGCTCCATTGTCTTGTCAGTCGTTTTCATCCAAGATTCTTTTAATAAGCACTTCAAAGTCTACTATAAACAGTTCAGTTTGATTGAGCTGTAGCTATGTAATTTATTCCAGTATCTGGTTTCTAAATCTGCATCAAGCCTGGTTGTAATTTATTTCTGTATCTGGTTTATGCCTATCAATGGTTCTGAAAGATTATTTCCATGTTAACTTTCCTGAAAAGCATCTGGAGCATTTCTTGCAGCTTGACAACAAGCCATGAGGACCTACTTCTAATCCATGGAACCTTTTCAACAGCCAATACCATTTGCTGTATGTCGAAGTTGCGCTCCTCTTCCTTTTCAAAATCGGAGATAAACTTGGCAAATATCCCTTCTATTCACGGGTTGATTAGGGGCACTGGATTTTGTCAATAATTAATTATGAATTATTGAAATTAGTTGTCAATTGACAGATATGGTTATGGGGATTATTAATTGATGGTGGGTTACTTGTGCAGGAGATGGTGGATTTTTTAGTTGACATGTGGCACGAGGAAGGACTGTATGATTAGATGATAGGGAAGGAGGCTCGGTAGGAATCTTAACACGGTTTTGTTTGTGCAGATTGATGCTTGAGCAAGCATATTGATGTTAGAAAGAAACCCTTTCCTTTAGAATGATGATGATATCTTCGGTGCTCGTAATTGTAGCTGCAGCAGCAAGGCTTTTATTTACATGCCTAACAAAATTGTTTGAGGCAGAATGCGGTCTCGATGTATGATGATATTTGAAACACAAGTTACTTGAAAAATGGAAGATATTTGAGCTTCCATCTGTGTGCTCATTCAGCATTGGAGGAATAGATTAGGGCTGTTTGGTGACAACGATGGAGTAATATTTTTTTTATTGCGCTAACATACAATGGTTATTATATTTTTGTTATCATCATTTAGTTTAATTGCAATTATCAGTTTTTGAACCCATGAAGATGTTATTAATTAATTAATTGAATAATAAAATTATTATATATAGACACACATTCTATTTTTTAAAAAAATCATTTCATTTCGTGTTAGTTTTCAGCGGATGTCCTGAGTTCGTGAGAGTTCACATGACCAGAGAAAAACAAATTGATTGATATATTAAAAGATTAATAAAACTAAATTTCTTATCATGAATAAAAAGATTATTGCAATATATTCTCCAACAAATAAATAATTTTCTGTTCAAAATATGGGGTCTAACTAAATTATGTCTTGATAATAAATAGGTAATACCTCCTTCAGTGTAGTAGGACAGGAGCAAGTAGTACTTTGAAGTTTAGAGACAGACAGGCAGAAGCTTCCACCGTTCGTGATGTTTTTGGCTTCTTGAACGTTGCTTATCGAGTCATTTCATGGTATGTTTTCATGCATTAAATCGACTGGCGCTTTTTTACAAAAAAAAAAAAAAATCGATTGGCGCTTTTTTCTCTCAACTTGCATTTAATTTTACCTCGGTACAACTCTCGCTTGCTAAATATAAGAGCTCCTCCACGAAGTGCAGTTCATTGGGGTTTTCGGATTTGGATTGGCTTATCGGAACCAGTTTCAGTAGTAAGTAAAAAGTTTAGTTTATCCTACTAATATGATCTGAACCGTTCAGATCTGATCTGGACTGTCCAGATTTGATTTTATAAAAATCTATTTTTTTCTAAAAAAATTATTCTAATGCTATATAAAAAATAAAAGCAATCTCTTAACTACTATTTTTTTTAAAATCAATTTTTTTACCTACAAAATTATTATTTTAAAAAAAATTAAATCTGGATCGTCAAGATCCAGATCTAGACAATCTAGATTAGATTAGTAGGGTGAGCTAAGTTTAAAGTTTAGCACTTTCCTGGCTTATCACCTCGGGCAAAAAGGGAGATTCTATTCAAATTTGCTCGGATGATCGTCTGCGGTGCATAATCTTAGCCCATGAATTCGATCTGCAAGCGTAAAACGAATACAACTGTTGTTACAGAGTTATGTACATGGGTAAATCTGGCGCGAATAAATTGTTAGCGATACATAACTCTTTCTTTCACTAGTATGTTGCGTCAGTTTGGATTTGGAAATCAATCGCCCAACGCTTTGTTGAGATCATGCAAAACCATCAATGAAGCACTCCAAATTCATGCACAGGTCATCGTCAATGGCCGTCATGACGATTTGTTCATCTTGAGCGGGCTGATCTCATTCTTTGCTTTATCGGGATGTAGAAATGGCCTACACCGTTCACGAGTTCTTTTTTCCCAAATTTATTTTCCTGATGTATTCATATGGAATGCCATGATCAGGGGCCACTCTCTCGGAGATACACCTGAAGATGCCATATTTCTTTACAAGTCAATGCTTGATGAAGGATTTGAATCGCCTAATGAATTCACCTTTCCTTTCTTGCTGAAGTCCTGTGTCAGGTTGTCACGGCTGAAAATAGGCCGTCAGTTTCATTGCCACATTTTAAAGAATGGGTTTGGGTCAGATATCTATATTGTGAATGCCTTGTTGCATATGTATTGTACTTTCAGACATACGAAGAATGCCTGCTATGTATTTGAGGAAAGTCCTGTTACAGACACTGTTTCATATAACACTATGATTACTGGGTATGCACAAGCTGGTCTAGCTCGTTCTTCTCTTCAAATTTTCGAAAAAATGCGGGAACTTTGCATCTGTCCTGATGAGTATACCATTGTTGCTTTGTTATCTGCTTGTTCATCACTGGCTGATCCTATTGCTGGGAAGCAGATACATTGTTTAGCATATATAATCTTGGGTCCTGTGGGTAATAACATTTTACTGATGAATACGCTTGTCGATATGTATGCAAAATGTGGGCTCCTAAAAATGGCAGAAAGAGTTTTAAGCACGATGGGAACTAGCAAAAGTATTGCAGCTTGGACTTCTGTGTTCAGCGGATATGCTCTGTGCGGAGAAATTGAGGTTGCTAGGCGGATTTTTGACCAAATGGATGAACAAGATGTAGTTTCTTATACAGCTATGATTAACAGTTACTCTCGTGCTGGGTTTTTTCAGGAAGCATTAGAATTGTTTGTACGGTTGGAGGATATGGGGATACAACAGGATGTGATTTCCGTGGTTGCTGCTCTTTCTGCATGTGCACGATTTGGTGCCCTTGAGTTGGGAAGAAGAATTCACCTCAAATATGCTAAAACTTGGTCTTTTGGTGAGCATGGGGACTTCACTTCTGCTGCTGTTGATATGTACGCTAAGTGTGGGGAAATAGATACTGCTATGGATATTTTCCGTAAAACACCTGATAATCTAAAAACTACTCTCCTATATAATTCCATCATCTCAGGTCTTGCTCATCATGGACTTGGTGACACTGCTATAACAATTTTCGAAGAAATGAAGTTGACGGGATTAAAGCCAAATGAAATCACATTTGTAGCAATATTGAGTGCTTGTGGCCATAGTGGTTTAGTTGAAGAAGGTAAGAAGTTGTTCGAATCTATGGTAACTGTCTACAGTATCAATCCAAAAACAGAGCATTATGGCTGTATGGTTGATCTTTTTGGGAGGGCTGGTTGCTTGAATAAGGCATATGGTATAATTAAGAGCATGCCATATAAGGCCAATTCCGTTATCTGGAGATCACTTTTAGGTGCTTGCAAGATCCATGGAGACGTGGAACTGGCTAAAATTGCTGGCCAGGAGCTTCTTGCGATGGAGCCCTACCATGGAGCCCATTACGTGATATTATCTAACATGCTAGCTGACACGGATCAGCATGAAGAAGCTTCTCGTGTGAGAGAAGCAATAGATGATGTTGCCGTCCAGAAGCCACCTGGTTGGAGCTATGTTGAACTAAATGGAACTATTCATAAGTTTCTGGCAAGCAAGATGTCCCACCTCGAGGACAAAGCCACTGTGTTGATGCTCAGAGATATGTATATGGGACTGAAATCTATTGGGCATGTTTTCAGTGCATCAAAAATGGTTTTTGATATAGATTGATAGGTGATGGGCAACTTTTTATTGGGCGAGTTGTATTGGGTTTGGAACCCGTAATGCTCAACTGTCCATATATTCTTAATTTGGCATGCATTTTAAGTCTTTGGCGTCCAAATCAAATGCTTGGACATTATACAGATTCAGAGCGCTTCTTCGTGAGGTTTTGCAAAGCAGTTAGTCGCTGCAACAATGCTCTTGATACCGGCGTATTCTCATAAAATGCCTCTCAAATGGATGGGGACTAAAAAGGAAGGAGAGACAATAAATCAAAAGGACAACATTTGGGGTATGTAATTTTGTCATATCTTCTTAAAAGAAATTACCATATATCCATTCATTTAAAAGTAGAAAGGATCAAAGTTCAGAATCCCTTCTAGAAACGCTGTGATGAATATTTTGTACTTTGATTTTTCTCTGCTTGGACCTAATTTTTAATTGTTGACCGTAGCTGGAACTTGCAAATGTCATTTGGAATCCGTCAAACCACCGCGTGAAGTGCTTGTCGGTTTGCGTAAGATTCCACTAACTTTTTCATTTTCTTGTGCATCCATTAGGCTTGAAATTTGTATAGACATTGTCATTTTTGGGTGCATGCAATAACATTGCCTTCAAATGTTGACCCTTTTAGTTTACCGTACTAATTTTTTTTTGCCCTAAAGTTTACCTTTCTAATTGTAGAGAAGACTTGAGGTTGGCGAAAGGAACACAAAGAATGACTCTCTGGTTTAAAGGCATGGAACAGGTTGCTTGAGGGCCCCGACTTATTTTTCTGTCTTATTTTTGGGATCTTCGTTTTGCAAGCGTTGATTGTAACGGGATTGGGACGGAGTTACAAACTACGATTATAATTTATACACACTAATTGTGGCACTCTTGAACAAGTGCAATAACTCGAAAGTTCTCGCTTGCAAAGAGAACTACAGAGGTTTATTAAGAAACCCTGGTTTTATATTGGACTTAGGCCTTATTTGTCAATTTTTTAAAATTTTTTCAAAAATTATTTTTACATAAATTGTGATAAAATTCATCTTACATACTTATTTTAGATTGCTTATAATCACTTTTTAAAAGTTAATTTAAACAAGCTATTGGAAATATAAAATTGTGTGCAGCCGACAAAAAATAATTTATTTTTAATACCTAAGGATATTTGATAATACATGCATATGATCTCCTATTGTACGATCTGAAATATTAGAATCTGATAAAAATACTCTTATTAAAGATTGACCCGATGGATGTATCAAAAAAAAAAAAAAAAGATTGACCCGATGGCTATTCTGGTAAGCTCATGCCCTTTCTCCTCCTTGTATTTTTTTTGACACGGTATACTTGGTGCAGATTAATCCTTGGCATAGATTTCAATTCTCGAAACTGGGAAGTTTATTAAGAAGAAAACGAAATTGGCAAAAAAAAAAAAATTAAGAAGAAAACAAAAGGCCTTTTGCAAATATAATTCGGAGTAACGAGCGATTATTTTTTTGATGCATTGAGGCATCTTATCATGTGTCCCTCCTGCTCCGGTTCTTAAATTTTGGGTCCAACCTCTGTTTGGCTGCGCGCACGGCACTGCCAAGAAGATAACGGGGAAAAGGACCGTTTTCATTCAGTCTCTCTTTCCCGTAACCGATCTGTGCCATCCAATTTACATGACCAAGCTTCCATAATATCTCTTTTCCTGATTATTTTCATTTATGGAAAGAAACTATATAGGTATTATTAAGCAGCCATTCCAGATATCCCTGTCCTTGTTGACCTTTGAGCTTCTTTGTTTCATTGTTGTAATTCTCTTAGCTTGCTCAGAGCAGTAGGCCACCTTCAAATTCTTCTGTAATCATCCGCCGCGAAAAGGGATTTTTCCCGGGGAAAACCCAGGTTTGATTTATAGAAAATGCCATAAATCCGCAATCTCTGGAATCCTTGCCTTCTTTGATTATATGTTTAATTGTGCTGTTCAGACTTTTGCTGTGTGCCACGGCCAATGGAGATCGATAAAGCAATTAGAGAGTGCGACGATCGAAGGCTTCACACCAAGTACAACAACGCTATCTATATTATTCAGAGAGCATTAGCTTTGTATTCGTAAGTTCTTCTTTACCTCCTTCTATGAGATAGCTATATTGTATGTAATTTACAGGGTCGTTGTCTTACTCCTTTTTACGAGATGGGTTTAAATTTTACGTGCGATGAGTTATATTTGTTAGTTTTCTGATAATTCTGCTTAAAACATTTAATACTGTTTGACTTCAGGTCGGTAACTGTTTCAACCAGTCAATTAAATAGGCACACAATGTTGATTGATATTAGTTATCTCAGAGCGATTTGTCGTATTTCTGGCGAAAACATTGATTCTTCTCTCTTGAAGTTAATCCTTTGTTGGTAGCTTTGAACGTTAACTATTTCTTGCATTAGCTAGATGTTGCTGGAATTCCATTGAAACAAATATTGAAAGATGCAAGAGAAGATGACTTGCAAATGGAGCTACCCTTGGCATATATTACTTGAATGCTAAATATTAAAGATAAATGAATGATTAAAATCAATTCTTGCTATTATCCAATGTCTCATAGTGGTGGACTGGTGGCTCGTTGAAGAGTAAAAACTGCATTTTTCTGCGTAGTTTAGTGAATTACGTTTTAATAAAAAATCATATGAGCTTCATTCGTCCTTGTTTTAACAAGATCCATTAGAGATGACTGAAAATTCTCTGTTGCACAGAGCATTATTTCTCATTGGTTGGTTGTAGAATGGAGGACGTCTTTTGCTGTTTCAGTTGCTATTGAGTCATGCCATTGTCAGATTTTAAGTGAAAATTGTATTTAAATACATTTTAATATATGAACTTTTGATGACCATCAGTCTACTTGCAACTTATTGTCCTTGTTATATCCAAAAAAGGGAGAAAGAAATTAAATGATAATAGTGTATAAGACTGCATAAACTGCATTTGCTGATATTTGTGCGTACTAAATATATTTCTTCCTACAGCATTGAGGAGGTTGCTTTCAGCTTCAACGGTGGAAAAGATTCAACAGTAAGTACTCGTGTGTAGCACCTGTCAGTGCATCTGAACTCAATGATGGTGATAATGAACTTGGTTTGTAGGTTCTTTTCCACCTGCTCAGGGCTGGTTATTTCTTGCATAAAAGGGGGCAAAATGGTGCCAATGGCGATCGAAGAGATTTTCCAATTCGAACAATATATTTTGAAAGTCCTAGTGCTTTCCCAGAAATCAACTCATTTACCTACGACACAGCTGCCACGTGAGTAGAACTCCTTGTTCCTTTTCTGGCTTTGATTTTATTCGATATTTAAGACAGTTTACATTCATTGGGACAAGTTATTTATTCCTCCCTTCCTTATATAGGTCCTGTCTAATTTTAACACCTCTTTTTCCGCCAAGGCATCCAGCAAATAACTGATGTTGATTGCTTAAGCAGGTATGGTCTGCAGCTTGACATCATTCGCTTAGATTTTAAGTCTGGTTTGGAGTCTTTGCTGAAGGATAAGCCAATTAAAGCTATTTTCCTTGGAGTTCGTATTGGTGATCCAACTGCGGTATAATTTTTCTTTTTCTCGTCCTGAAATTTTATTTTTTTTCTTAACATACAAAGTATAAACTCTAGCATGTTTTTTGAAAATTCCCATGCTGTCATATGATGAAAGTTGAAAATTTTAATGTTCTCTTAATGCATTTGCCCAACCTTGCAGGTCGGCCAAGAACAATTCTCCCCTAGTTCACCTGGTTGGCCACCTTTTATGAGAGTGAACCCCATTTTAGATTGGTCATACAGGTTTTGCCTTCAGCTTTATGTCATGTTTCATTACTAGGCTTTTTTTTTTTTTGGATGGAACTTACCTTCTGTTTATATTTGGTGCCGCTTGACTTCTTTTCACCAACTATATATGTATGACCAAATACATTGCAGAAATTTTTTTTTGATGCATTTCCTTTAACTCTGTACTCTTCTTATGCTTGAATACTTGAGGTAGTACCAGTTATTCGTAAAAGCTGAAGATATCATTATTTTACAAACTTATTTTATTTCAACTTGATGGTTTTACTTGTTTGTATTTCTATGGCAGAGATGTCTGGGCCTTCCTATTAAATTGCAAGGTGAAATATTGCAGTCTTTATGATCAAGGGTAATGCTCTATTGATTTGCTGGACTTTATTGTTGCATTTAATGTATTTGCGTGCTATGCTTATGCCTTTTAATATCTACCTTTTCATGAGATCTATAACCTAGATTTATTTGATTAAGGTTTCATAAAGTAACTACATTTTATTTTATCATCTTCTTTGAAATTTGAAACAAGACTTCATCAAATAGTGGCACTGAAAATTTTTCAGGGTATTTAGTCTGTGTTGCTTCCTCTTTGATGCAGTATGCAATAACTATTCTGTTGTAGTTCATGGCTTCAAGTTAAATTCTAGTTGTTTTAGTTTATTTGAGGAATTTTTTGTGTGAGATTTTCTTTATTTCTGCAGTTATACTTCAATTGGGAGCATTTATGATACAGTTCCCAATGCATTATTATCCATTAGCGACTCCTCAAACAAATATAAGCCAGCATACTTGCTTGCTGATGGAAGATTGGAGAGGGCAGGGAGGGTTAGAAAGATATCTTCTACTGTTGGAAATCGTCCTGCTGATAGCAATGGCTTGACCTGCCCAGGTTTGCATAAAAGCCGTATGCTCACGGCATCTGTTATTGCTGTGGGAGATGAGATTCTGTAAGTACTTGTTGATTACATGGTTATGTTGGAAACTGTATCTTTAATGAACCTGTGTGCCTTATTTTAGAATGTACCTCTGGTAGATTTCATTAATTTATTTTACTATCTATCAATTCATGAAGTCCACATGATTTTTATGATCCTTGTAATTTTTTTTAATAAATCTTCTTTTTCCCTCTGCTTCATAGCTCAGGTTTGGCACTATTGAGGATTGGTTGGGACCTTCTTTGCTGAAGAAGTTGTATTCTATTGGTTGGTCTGTTTCACAACTTTCTGTTGTTCACAACAATGTGAGTTCATATGTGCATCCTAACTGTGTATTCTAGTACTCTAATTTGCAGGTATCTGCACTTGAATTTGTTATCATGAACATGTTGAAACCCACATTATATGTAGAGCCAGAATTAATTACTCCTTATCCCATCTGTTAATTTAATGCCTTGTGGCATGTATCTTTTATACCAGATAGATCCTGTGGCTGAAGAAGTTGAGCGACAGAAATCTACTAATGATTTGGTAAATTAAAAAAGTCTATGAAATTCTGCATATGGCGTTGTTGATGAAATGATAGTTTAGGTTTAAACTGACCTGATTATTGTAGGTCTTTATATATGGAGGTGTAGGTCCACTACATTCAGATGTCACATTAGCAGGAGTTGCAAAGGCTTTTAGTGTTCGTTTGGTATGTTGTTTCATCTGATTGTTGCTCTTTTCCATTGAACGCTGCTATATGATTGCTTGGATGTGCTGAGTTAATTGACTAGGTAGTGTGTGTGAGCATAGCTTTCCTCATTAATTGCTTCTGGTTTATAATAAGACTAACTTCATAATATTTGGTCGTTTGACTGTGATATAGGCTCCTGATGAAGAATTTGAAGAATATCTTAGGAATATTACTGGTTATCAGTGTACTGGTGACCGAAATGAGGTAACCTAGTGCACAAGAAGTTGCTTGTTAATCTTAACGTTTGTGTTTTAAATTTTAATATTTCAACGCACTCTGTGATGATTGAAACTGGAAGCTTTTGAAGTCATTTTTCTAAGAAACATTTGCACACAGGCGTATCTCAGAACGTAGACCCACTAATAGTTGCTTATACAATAGCTTCTCCTTATGAATGCATGACTACCTAAATCTGAACTTTTGAGGCCCAACCTTTATCATCTCACGAAAGAGACTGGTCACATCTGGTTACTACATTCTCTTGTTTTGTATATTTTAGGGTCAGTGAAAAGGATTAACATCTGGCTCTTCAGAAGAACTCTCTTCTCTATTCTCACATATGGATCCTCCAACTTGCAGACTCAGATTTAGATCGACACTTCACATTACACTTCTTTGTGATGATACTTATAGCATGAATTGATTCATTTTCTTTTACCCTTCAGATGGCTCAACTGCCTGAGGGCATCACGGAATTATTGCATCATGACAATTTGTCTGTGCCCTTGGTACGTTTTGGGAAATTCATTAACCATAATTCGCCTCTTTACCTGTGACATTTACCAGAAGTTCAATTTTCACATTGAGGAGCAATCGCAGAAATTGGGTTAATTTGCTTTGATCTGTGGTGACAAACCCTATTATTCATATTATGTGATGGTGTACTTTCTTGTTTTAAATTTTGATATCTGATGTTTGTTTCTTGTAGATCAAGTGTCAAAATGTGATAATTCTTAGTGCAACAAATGATTCGGAGCTGGAAATGCAGTGGGATTCTTTGATTGAGTTGGCAAAATCTATTGACTTGTTACCATTGCTGGAACCATATGTATCAAAGCTCGTTACAACAAATCTTTCGGATGTATGTGGTGACTTTATTTAAAATGGCTGGAATTTCGGTCAACAGATATCCATTATAATGAAGGGAAACATATAGTATTTACATTTTGGAGCTTCGTGTTATCTGCTTTGAAAAATAAATTTTGATATTTGTTCAGAGGGGAGGGGATATAGGGCCTTAAAGCAGGCAGCATATTGATTTTTCACCTGCAAGCAGTAAAAATATGTTTTAGCAGCTCAAGATGGCTGCTTTTAATATCATATCTTCAAGGCCAGAAGTTTGTTGATGGCTGCACTTGCTCTCATTTTCTTCACTTATGGGATCATCTTGTTTACAATTTTTCATCTGGGGAACTCTAAACTGCAGGTGGAAATTGCGCAACCTCTATCGAAGCTTGGTCTTGAATTTCCGGATCTTTTCATAGGTGTGTAATTTGTGAACTATTTTGAATTCCAGCTGTTTATGACATGGTATTCATTCTTTTCTCTTCTTTGCAACATCAAGGTTGTTACCGCAGATCCAGAAGTGGATCTTTGATAGTGAGTTTCAAAGGAAAGGTACAATGTGACTTTGGTATTCTAAGCTCTGTTTTAACAATTAATGTGTAAGTTCTTCTGGTTACAGTAGTCCAATGATTTCGTTGCAGGACCAAGCACGCCTTGAGGCTGCTGTAAATGCATTATGCCAGAAGTTCCGTTCCGGTGCTTTCATGGAGGCAAACTAGGTTGATATTCCACCCTCTTTGATGAACCTTGCGATAATGATTTTGGGCGTTGGATCATCTCGTGATCATATTGATCCAGATATAGATTATGCTTGCTCCATTGAACGAAGGACTTGGAAGAAAATCAAGTTTGCTTGTCTTGGTACAGGAGAAGGAAAAACCAGCACAAAAGATTACAGAAGCTTCGATTCTTTTTGCAACAGTGAATGTACTTTAGAGCATTATTTGTCCCTCAGGGGACTTCAACCTAGTTATTGTTGAATAAGACTAGATAAATTAACTACTGCATTTGCAGTTTCTTTTCAAGGAAAGAATGGAAATCCAAGCGCTGCGTCATTAACTTTGGCTGCTAATTGGCATTTCTTTGATTTTTGTTGTAATCTACATTTTTTCAATTATTTCTAAAATTATTTTTACTCAAATCGAGATAAAATTCTCTTAAATATTTATTTCAAATTACATGCAATCATTTTCTAAAAGTTAATCTCAAATAAGCTAATATGTAAAGCAGCAAGCTTGTTTACTGTGAATCTGCTTGTTGAGATCGTCTGGTTAACCTAATATTGGAAAACCCACCCTTGGTGAAACTTTGGAAGATTGGACAGTAGACATTTGCTCTCCTGAGTGGGTTGGTATTATGCATCTGAACTGAACAGTCTCGAACTCATTGGAAAACCAAGTGCATGTGAATATATGATCGAGAGATCACTGACAAAAAATTGATGGATAGATATTGATTTGACGTGTCACTATAATTGTGATTAGGTCAACGCATGTTAGAATCAATTGATTCCGTTCAGGAAAGTCGCACGGTTTTATTAGTCGAACAGCCACCGGATCACCATATTTACTAATAATAAATATTGTGTTTTTTTTCTAGACACATTCATGATGATTATGACACCATCTTCACTTACTAACTGTAGGGGCACGTTTGGTATATAGGAATTGGAGGCATGAAAATGGAAATGGAATTGAATTATATGGGATTGCTTGTTTGGTACAAAGAATTAATCATAAAAATCATTTCATCAAAATAGCTTGGGTTTGTAATTTTAACATATTGATGCCTCTTTTCTGTTTTATCGAAGTTCTATGAAAGTTTTAAATAATTTTTTTTTTATTTAAAAGAGTATTTTGATCTTTTCATATGAAAATTATATTCTATTTCCATGATATACCAAACGTATTTTAAAACTTCATATTCATATCTATTTTCATGAAAATCAATTTCATTATACTAATCGGGCCCTAAATATCTTTCTTAATATGCATTTCAACGTTGATTCATAGAGGCACTAGCCCTCCTTTTACTTATTTTTATAAATTTTATGTTGTCTGGGTGAGAGAGAGCCTAAAATTTAGAGGTAAATAATTTTTGAGTTGTTTTATCAAGCAGATGACTGACTGTCCTTCGACTTCAATGGGCCAATGGGAAGGTGGATCCCGAGAGAGGAAAGGATTAATTCCTCCCATCTGGCGCCTGTTGCGACGTGGCAATACGATAGCCGATGGATGTCATCGACGGTGCGCACCTCATTGAGATCCAAGGCACTAGTGAAACGGTGAGTTTTATCTCGCAGCCCCTTGGTCCGATCGTTGACGGAGTGGGTTTTGACTTTCCGGCGACTGGTGCCCCTGCCTTCTTGCTTCTTCGTTCGTGCTTCACTCTGTGTGTTGTTATCGTCTCGATCCTTATCTCGTGGCCGAGAGGAAGAAACCTCTCTCCAGCCTCTAAGCATTACTCTCTCGTTGTTATAGCTGCCTCAAACTCTCCGTGTCGTCCAATCAATGGAAACGGGTGGTGAAGACAGAAAAGAAGGTTTACACCATAGCGGCACTGCTTCAGATTGGCCCCTTGATTGTCACGGCAACTTGAAAATCGCTTCCACCGACCAACAACTCAGCGACTTTCTTCTTCACATCAAATCCTCCAAAACTCCCGTAAACATCGACTCCTTTTCGTCCTTTCTCGTATTTTATTTGAAAAGCCCTAGTTTAACGCTTGGCATCGATTCCTCTGTTGCCAAATTCTTTGCAGGCTGTTATCAATTATGGTGCGTCTTGGTACGTATTTGATCATTTCTTCCTAAACGTGCTTGTTTCCTTTGCATCATCTCAATTTGTGAATGCGTTTATTCTACGGGTTTAAGAATGAGCGTAAGGTGTTTGATTTTGGAACTCTGTGAACAGTACAGCCTGAACCACTATAAAATGGGCAACAATTCTTCATTTTTCTTCTTTGCATCATGAGATGCAGAAAACCACGATTACTGATACTCATATTTACGCCCTTCTTGTAGGTGTCGCGTGTGCAGCCAAATCCTCCCTGCATTCTGTAGACTGAGCAATAATTTCCCGAAGCTTTCTTTCTTATATGCAGATATTGATCAATGCCCAGATACAACTCAACACATTCGATACACCCCGACCTTCCAATTCTTTCGAGATGGTGAAAGGGTCGACGAGATGTATGGTGCTGGAGAAGAGAGGTTGCATGATCGCCTATGGTTGCACTCCTAGAAATCAAGAGCTTCTTCGTCCTACAACATCTTTGCTTGTGTTATTTAAACTGTAACTAGAAGACGAAGAAGCTATTTCTGGATATTATTGTCACAATTCTTTAATCATCTGTGAATGGTGCATTTGCTGGTAATTTCTCTCACTCTGCGTCATATAAGTGGTGAATTGGAAGATTCGTATAAATGGCGTTACAAGTTTACTAGAATCACTCAAAGTTTCCGCAACAATAAATGACTAAAGAAAGGAGAAATAATCGGTACAGTAAGAAAACTTTGAAAGGGTAAAAACAAAAACAAGCCAATCCTGCAAGCTCCTATTGTGCGAATGCCAAGTAGTCGTCTCTGCTTCAATTTCTCATCAAAGCTGGGTGAAGTATCTTCATGAATGGATGCACGCAATGAAGCTCCTTTATTTCTTTTCCCCCGAAATCCAAAACCGAAAGATGGCTACAATAACAACCACCTGTAGAAACGCCATGGCTACCTCAAGCCTTGGGCTTAAGCGGCTTCACTTTCTCCCAAGTAAAGTCGGGGTCGTCTCGTCCAAAATGACCATAAGCAGCAGTCTTCTGGAATCTGAATTTGCCTCCTCTTTGGAGGTCAAGATTGATGGAAATCATTCCCGGCCTAAAGTCAAAATTATCCTTGATCAGAGCCAGAATATCACGGTCTGGAATCTTTCCAGTTTTGTAAGTGTCCACAAAAACAGACAGTGGTTCTGGTACCCCAATTGCATAAGAAACCTGCACTATGCATCGTCGGGCAAGCCCTGAAGCCACCACACTCTTCGCCGCTTGCCTAACAATGTATGCACCGCTCCTATCAACCTTGGTCGGATCCTTGCCGGAGAAGGCACCTCCACCATGAGCACCCCATCCACCATAGGTGTCAATGATAATCTTCCTGCCAGTAAGTCCTGCATCTCCATGAGGGCCACCTATCACAAATCGACCAGAAGGGTTGAGGTGGAAGATAGTCTTGTCATCAAGATATTCAGCTGGGATAACAGGTTTGATCACATGTTCTTTCAAATCTGCAGCGATCTTCTCATTCGTGACAGTTTCGTCATGTTGAGTTGAGATGAGCACTGTGTGAACACGGATAGGAACCATGGCTCCATTATCGTTCTTGTACTCAACAGTCACTTGGGTTTTACCATCAGGCCTTAGCCATGGGCATGTTTTGTTCTTTCTGACCTCTGTGAGCTTGGCACCTAGTTTTGTTGCAAGAACATGAGTAAGTGGCATTAGCTCAGGTGTTTCATCAGTGGCGTAGCCAAACATGTGACCTTGGTCACCAGCTCCAATTTCCTCAGGTTTTTTGGTCAAGTGACCATGAACTCCTTGAGCTATATCAGGGCTTTGCTGCTCAATGTTGACAAGAACTTTGCACTTATCAGCGTCAAGACCAACTTCGGCCGATACAAATCCAATGCCTCTGCAAGTGTCACGAACTATTTTCTCGTAGTCCACTGTGGCCTTGGTTGTAATCTCACCAAACACCATTACCATGTTGGTTTTTGTACAGGTCTCACACGCAACTTTGCTCTCTGGATCTTGCTCCAGGCAAGCATCTAGGATGGCGTCCGAAACCTGATCGCAGATCTTGTCAGGGTGGCCTTCATTTACAGATTCCGAGGTGAAAAGGAACGTATCCATCTTTGAGTGTTCTGTTTCAATTAAAAGACAAAAGAAAGGGAACATAATTTATGTTAGTTAGTTGCCTATGCATGATCTAGTTTTGGCTACGTAACATGACAATTAGATTGTTAGGTATCCATCTTTGGCCTTCATTTACAGATTCAGAGGTGAAAAGGAACGTATCCATCTTTGAGTGTTCTGTTTCAATTAAAAGACAAAAGAAAGGGAACATGATTTATGTTAGTTGCCCATGCATGATCTAGTTATGGCTACCTAACATGATAATTCGATTGGTAAAACAAAACACGGAAAATTAAAGTATCACATAAGCACAGAAGAAATAGCTTCAACTATAACCAATTTTATAATCAAAGGCCATAAAAACTGACTTTATACCGAAATAAAATCAAGCAAACTTGAATTTAAAATAAAAGTAAAAAATATGATGACCAGCGTTACTTGCGGCAAATTTAAAAACCCGCTTGTAACATTTGAACAATTATCTATTTATAAATATGTGTTTATACTATAGATAAGTTTAAGCACCACTAATTCTATCAATAAAAAAATAGAAACAAAAGATTTTTGAAATATTTATGATTGATATGAAATAGAAATGGAAGAAATAACAATTTGATATAAATTTTACTTCTTACCGTTTGTAATTATGAATTGTGGACATGCAACCATCATCACGGCTTAAGGTGTCATTTTCTGAGGTTTTTTACTATTTAAAAACAATCAATATAAAATTGTGATATTCACAAACAACACAAATATAATATATAAGCCAGATCTATATGATGCAAATAACTACTACCATAGAAAATCTAAGCAGCACGATGGATCTGTATAAAAACAGATCTAGAATTGACAAAAATGCATGGTAAAATGCAGATAAAATAAGAACAGGAAGAAGAGAATTTTCAAAAGAAGCAAAAAATGCTAGACTTGGAATTTACGGACAAGAGATAATGGAGATCTAAATACAAAATATCAGATAAATGAGAACGGAGGAAGAGAAAATTTCAAAAGAAGCGAAGAAAAATGCTACACTTGGATTTTACAGACAAGAGAAAATGGAGAGGAGTTTTTTTTTTTTTGCCGGGGGGGGGGGGGGGGGTTGTTACGTACCCAGGAATATCCAGACGGAGGACTGCGAAACTGAGGAATTGAAACGAGAGGGAGGGGTTTTAGTTTTGTGCGTAAATGTATATATACCTTGAGATTTGGAAGAGAGAGAAAACCGACGCATGACTCGCTCTCCTCCTCTTTTTCGTGGTCTGTGTTCAGCTGCATTTTTCTCATTCCCGTGGATTTTTAAATCACTGTTACATACAACAAATTAAAATAAAACTTTTTTCACATATTTAAATGAAACTCAGAAAAATCAATTAAAATAAAATAATCTAAATATATAAAAATATAATATTATAAAATCACGTTTATATAAATTAAAAAAAAGCTTTTCACATATTTACATTGTAAACTATAAATCACATATTTTATAGTTTCCATCATTAATATAAACAAAGCCATTATTATTATTATTTGACTTAAGAGTAAAACGCAAGCTTTAAAGATAATTGAGACTTCAGCGATACAGTTGTCGAAATTATTATTATTATTATTATACACTAATTATATATCTGCAGCATCGCAAATATTAATTACTTAATTATCAAATGACCAGCCATTTCCTATACCATGCACAATAGATATTTAAACGCGACCTGAAAAAGAACAGAGGAGTAATGGATTCTCAGTTACAAATTGACCCGATAACTCAGAAATCGCGATCTAATTCAACCACAAATGCATTGTCCTCAGTGCACCTCAATTTCAACCATGAGATGGGAAACCGCTTGAAGTGTGATTATTTATCATCATATGATGATGAGCAACCGAGTTTGGGCTCAATTTAAACAAAATTTTAGAAGAGCATTGAACATTCCGGTATTTAGAGGTTCTCATTTCAGATTCAAGTTAAGAACTAAGTCCAGGAAAGAATGTACACCATATTGTAAGTAAAACGAATAATTGCTCAGATGAATGCAGGATCAATGGGTGTTTCAGTCAGTAACTGAGGCCTAATTGAAGTCCGAGAGCAGCATGGATAAGAAACAGCGTCATGATACCACTACCCAAGATACCGTGAACATTCCTTAGTCCAGGATTCCCCTGCATGTTTGATATGCACATGTTAGTTGCGCTCACGTACGTTCTGGGAGTATGTATGAGATCATTTTGGTTCTTGGAAATGGTAACAGCAATACTACAAGATAGCAATTACCTCAAATAGTGAGGGCAACACGGTTTGTATTGTCAACAGAGCAAGGCCAATGACGCCTGTAACTGCGTGAGGACTGCATAAAGAAGAAGAAAACTACTATATGAGATGGCGAAATATTTTAAGCACACAAAGAGAAGAAGAGGGCACTTTGAACAATCAATAACATATCAGACCCAGAAGGGGGGGGGGGGAAGGAACGATCAATAAATATCAACCCTGACAACAAAAGTCCGAAAAATGTTTGCTGGTTACCTCTCAAAAATGGGTTTATCTGACGTTAGTAGAGATGTTATTCCACCAGTAGCTCCCAGCGCAAAGAAGAAAAACATACCACCCAAAAGCTTTGGGTGTAAGTCCTTGGCGTTAGCCTTCTCCTCCTGAAATTATTCAAGAAAATAAAAACTAAGCAGTTCAAGATAACTGAGATTCTATGAAAACAATCGCGGTAATCAGAGTTCACAAGGTGGTGAAAATGGCGTGAGATATCTTACCACATCATCAGAGTAACGTATACGGAAGCCTAGATAAGTTCCATAGCCACCCATGGCAAAGAGCACAACTGCCTGCAAGTGAATTAAGAGTGGAAAAGATTGTTGTGAAATCTGGGGTCATCTGAAAGATCTATAAGTTTCTATAATAGTTAAGAGTTTGGCAGGAAAAAAAAAGTATATAGAAATACCATGTTGCCAGGGTGACCCCAATGCACAAGCCAATCTGGGAGATTCCATGATTTGACAAGCTCAACAAAAGGCTCAAATACAGATTGCACGTCGCCAGCTGTTATCATAACAAAGTAATATTCATACTGTACTCTCTCATCTTTGCCTTGAATTTAATCAACCACCACATTTTGGGCAACTAAAAGATTGGGATTCTTAGCCAAACTGAACCGAGAAGGCATCGGATAAACTTAAATTTTACCTAATAATAGACAATTAAAATACCTCCAGGCAGAAGTGCAGCTGCATACAACAATGGCAAGGGGGAGAGAGAGTAGAGGAAAGTTTCGCTGTTCTGCCTCAAATCCACTTCATCATTGATTTGAGAAATAGGTTCAGGAAATTCCTCCTTTACCACAAAACACTTGCTGCGTAGAGAAGGTCGCCTTGTTCTTGCTGTGGCAGGAGCTAATGTGATGGGACAAGTGGATTGAGATGGCACCTTGAGAAATGACGATGAAAACAGAGAATGTGGGATTCTTGTGTTAATACAAGCAGCGGAAGCACTAAGCATCGCCATGAATGAACAAAGAATGAGGCAAAAGAGATGGTGTGTGATGGTCGTTGCCAAGCTCAGCTGAGAACTGTTCAGTGACTGTGGCGAGAGATGGTGAAAAAACTTGCGATAGAGAAAGACAACGGTGGAACGGTGAGGAAAGAGACACGCCTACACTCAAAATTGTACCTTTCCAACTTTCCACGTGGTTTCAACACGCTTGTGAGTCCTCAGCGTAGCACTATCTTAATGGGCCTTGGGCCTTGTTACATCTACCCAAACTTTTTTGGGCTCCATACTTCACCTGTAGCCAGAATAATGTCCTTTTCCCGTGATTTTCCATTTTTTTACTAGGAACAGTAATTTTTCATTTTCCTAATTGATTAATAGTACAATTTCTTATAAATTTTATTGATCAATTGTTTCAAGAGGATTCGGATTTAGGTGGCATCAGGGTGACCGGTCAGTATAATCTTTTATTCACCGGGAAACCAAGAGGAATGCCGCTTGAAACTATTCGGAAACAATAGGTGGTAAACGTTTTGATACGAA